>JAHLSL010000014.1:7216446-7266680 GCA_025920805.1 Petroica traversi | reverse complement strand
TCTCGGCCCACAGTGGAAACCCGACTCCCAGCTCAGCCGACGAATTCGAAGCTATCCCAGCTCCGCAGCTGGAAGGAACCGCCCCGGGGCCGGGACACACCCTCCAGCGCGCTCCGGCCGCCGCGCCCCGGGGCCCCTCCTTCCAGCTGCGGAGCTGGGATAGCTTCAGAATTCGTCGGCTGAGCTGGGAGTCGGGTTTCCACTGTGGGCCGAGAAGAAGAACGAGTGGGGCTTCGTGGTGCTGCTCAACCCTGACCGCTGGCTGCGAATCGAACGGGGCTCCAAAAGGAGGCTATGGCGCTTAAACTCTGGCCCAGGTTTTAATGGCAGGGATAAATTCTCAGGTGCCCAGGCACTGCTGCCCTTTCTTAAACCAGGCACTCCCTTTCATTGTTTTTGCTCATGAAAAGTTACCCAACACTAAATGTGCCAGGGCACCGAATAATGCTGCCCATGGCAGGCTTGCTTTTTTTTCAGTCAGAGGAAAATAGTTTTGAGTTTTTTATTTGCAAGCAATGCCACACTGACCCACTGGCTGACAGAAATGTAAATCTGTGCACACCACAGTGCTGTGGGAAGATGAATTTTAAAGAGCCTGTTTTCCTATCAATCCCTTTCTAATGGCCTTTTTGTGCCATGTGTTGAATGCCTGTCCAAGTGTTGTGGCAGCAACCTGAAGTGCTGCTGCAGGTCATGGTCAGAACCATACTGGCACTTGTGCTGAGCTATGTGGAGGGGCATGTATGAAAAATGCCCCCAGATTCTGTTTTTTCACTTGCCAGGTATGCACTGGTTTTTGGCTGGATAATAAACAGTACAGTGACACACAGAGTATGATTTAGAAGGCATCCAATCTGACTTGGATTCGGTAGTCATAGGCCTGTACTTTCCTCAGAGAGGTCCATACCTGTTATTTAGTATTTGTAGGACTTTGCCAGCTGGAAAAGTGGAATGTCAAATCATCATCACCAGTTCATAAATTGATGGGTGTTTGGTTTTTTTCTTTGACAGTGCCTAGTCAGGTTTTAAGGTTTACCCTAAGACATAAAAGAGTTTAGCTGTAGTAACAAAAACACTTAAAATCATGCTGTGTTTTAAATTAATAATAAGCTTTTTCATTAAAATATCTGAGTTTTGCAGTAGTATTGAAGTCAACCTTATATAGTGGTTGGCATCTCCCATTTTTGTCAGACTCCAGGCCTAGAAGGTAAGCTTGAATATGTACACATGCATTGTGTAATCCATCAGTATGGATCTTGCCATTAATGCTGTGTGAACATACACAGGAAATTATTGCTGTTGCACAAAGGATGTCCTTTAACAGAGTGTTTATGGTTGTTTTAAGAATCACTTAAGAAGTTGGCCCCTTGCCTCCTCAGACTACTGCACACGTCTTCAATAACATCATACCAAAACATACCTCCTGCCTGAGAGCTGCAGAGCTAACAGAGAAAACTTAGTTATCTTACTGATATTACCATCTCAGATCAGGGCCTTGTAGCTTCCTGTTGCCAAAATTACTCTTCATCACAGCTGCCTTCTTCAGTTGAAGTAAAAGCAACTTCCTGTTAGAGAAGACATGAAATAACTGCACTTTTTACTATAGTTTGTGTTTTCCACTTGGTTCAATCCTTGAGGCAGGGGCACAACTAGATGACTCTATCCAGTTTATAGATAATAAATTTTCCAGATTTACAAATATCTGGTAAATATTTTTCAATCTTACTAATCTTCTAATCTGAAAATTTCACTGATATGTTGTGAAAATGAGACTCCTGATTTGTTGTTACCAGCTGTTCTATGTGTGGACTTGATTAGAAAAAAAATCCAGGCTTTGATGTTTCATATGTAAAGCCAACTCATCTGTAAAAAGTCAAAATAATTTAGTAATAAGACTGGTTTTCTTATTGTGCAATATTCATAATCTTAGACCCACTTCTTCCAGTAGCACCCATCCTATCTTTGTCTTGGCCAGCCCGCTCTGACAGTCCTTGCAGGTCCTTCACTCTGTCTCTGTCCCATCTATAGCCTCTACCAGGAAGACTCTGCAGATAGCATGGGCATTTTCCCATCTGAAGATGTCATGGTAGGAGAAAAGATTAGCTTATGGCTTATTTCTAAAGAACGGGAACTTTAAAAGATGTGCAAGGTCTGTGGTTTGACCTGAAAGAAAATGTGGCGTATAGAGCATCACAATGAAGGCTGGAAGTTGTAAACCCAGGTGAAACTGTTTAAACTTGAAAAAAATCTGTGATGTGAACAGCTGCAGAGTTGTCTCTGAGCTATGAAGGTAAATGTTCTTTCTTCTCAATTTCCCCTAATTCCTCTTCTGAAATAAGATCTTTTTATTAAAGTAGCTCTTTTACTGCCTCACCCTAACTTTTTTCACCTTTTACTTATGAGTTTTCAATCTTGTCAGAACCATCATAGGTCTCCAAATGTTCAAAGAAGAAAAGGAAAGACAACTAGAATTTTATTTGCTAAAAAGCAGATCTTCATGGAGCAGTAAAAACTTTACTGCTCTGTCCCCCAGGGACACCCTTTGCTATCAGAGGGCCACAGCCACTGTCCGTGAATGGTGAAGCAGGTGGACAACGACAGCAAAAGGAAAAAAGAAAGAAGATGGGCAGGACTGGCAAACTGTTCTTTGATTCATGCTTGTGTTCAGTTACTGCTATAAAATTGATATGAGTACAAAAATAGACCTGGAAATTATGTTGCATTTTTTTGCTTTTACAGTTCACCAGAATCTGGAACTTCACTGAAACGACTATATTTCATGTGCAATGTTTCTGAGGCTAAGAACACATCCAAGGAGCGTGTTTGGGTGTGTTGATGCTGTGGCTCCATCTAATAGCATGTATTAAAAGAGTATTTGCCATAAGCATCTCATGTTTGGAAATCAAACTGAAGGGCAGGGTTTCATCTCTGGTTTCCATCATGGCATCATGGCATGAAGTATGTGCTCTGATTAGGTTTCTTCTTGCTGTGAGGATATAAATGTTTACATTTGTATTTTTAAATTAAAGTAAAATATGTAACACTTTCTTTTTTTCAACTTGTTTCATCTTGAGCTGTGAGAATTCCACCAGCAAAGTTTCGTCTAATATTTTATCAGCCAGTGAAGTTTTAGGGCTACATACAAACTGATATGGTACAGTCAGTCAATAGAATAATGATTTTTTTTTTAAAGGATTAAGTATAAAGAACATGTTAAAAACATAGTTAAGCCCTATTTGATATTTGGTAACAAATTATAAAAAATGTATTGTTTGGGTTTTGTTCGGTTAGATTTTGGTTTTTGGAGCTTTTTTGGGAGGGTGTTTGTTTGTTGTTTGTTTTTTTTTTTATATATATATAATTACAGTAGTATTTCCAGTTCTAAAGATATATTCAGAATAAGCAAGAGTTCAAAGAAACTTCAGAATCTCTGCTGGCTCTCCCTTGGATGCTATTTTCTGATGCTCTCTGCCTTGCAGGACAGAAGAGACATTAAGATACTGCAGCTTAAAAGTTTCTTCCCAAGGAAGCAAACGATTCCTCTACAATCAGCTGCTTGATGATAAACACTGGCATCACAGATTAGTTCCATAGAGAAAATGCAGTTTATTGATTAATAAAATAATTTATTGCTCTTAAAAGGATTTTTTTAAGATATATTGTATTTTATTTGGAACAGAGTGATACTGTTTTTCATACACATTAAAAAAAAAAAAAAAAAAGACAAGTGCCCAGCATGTTTTTTCTTGTACTCCTGTTTTCCTAGACTATAGTATCTTCACTGAATTCTAGTAAGTTGAGCTTTTTGCTGTCTGGAGAGACATTTATGGCAGTTTTTCTTCATAATAGTATGAACTAGAAATATGTAGTCTAGCATAAATGCTGAAAGCAGTCTTGTTGTGGCAGTAGAAGGTATAGACCTCTACATAGGCCTATAAATTATACCAAAATTATTGTTTTGGTTGGGTTTTTCTTAAGATAAAGCCTTTTTAGGAAGACTGTAATATAATTTTTTTCCAAGGAAAATAAAGTAGGACTTTTGCTGATGAGCGCTCTTGATTCCCCTAGTATTTCAATTTTATGCTAATTGTAAAAATTTGTCTCTATATTTAACTGCTGAGATTCAGATTTCATGGCTCACTACATGTCTTTTGAAATCTGTTTCATCTATCTCTGCATTTTACCATGAAACTTTGTTTTGAATATTTTAAGTCAATTTTACTTTAATATAAATATTTGACTTACTAAAAATAAAATCTGGAATACCTTTCCTCTATTTTTGGCAAAGTGACATTTTTAGTAATGAAATGTTTGTTCCTTGTGTAAAAACCTCTGATTTTTTTTCTTTCTTTTTGTTTTAAGAAAAAGATAATTAAATTTTAAGATGATAACTTTTTTCTGGTTTTGTATGTTATTTCTCCTGATGCTGATTTCTGCTTGTCTCTGCTCTTCAGAGAGAAAGGCAAGAGAAAACTGACCAAAGCAGTTCATAAACAGGTAAGTGCCACATTCCTTGATTGAGCTGCGTCCTTCTAAGTCTAAATGAATGTGATTTTGATGCTCCTGACATTATGGATCTTTTATTCTATGAAACAGGAACACGTGAGTATATGTTTTAGTTGTTCAGGCACTGTTGCTATTTGCCATATTATCTAAACATTTTCTATTTAAGGCTTTTGTTCCCATTTGCATTTTTTCCTCAAAGGAAAAATAGCTCACTGCCATAAACTGTTGTATTCACAAGAAGTGAAACAGAGTTGGAATGCCTTCATATTCAGTAACAGAGCAATGTTTCTGGTATTCCCAATACTGACATTGTCTAGACAATAAAAAAAAAGGGAGTTCCTTTATTCTTTAAAATCTTCCCTTCAAGCTCAAGTCTGAATGTCTCATTGTTTCAGACTCAAGTTTCCTAAAACATCTTTCCTGTAAGAATGGAAGGAAGCAGTCATACTTGTCACTGCCTGTGTTCCACTGCTTCTTGCCTCAGGGATGTAGCCCTGTGTACCCAGGGCTTGTTAGGGTTTTCTTTCCTGCATGGCCTCTGATCCATGCAGCTGGAGCCTCCTGCAGTGTGGGCCACAAGGCCACCTGCACCAGAGATGTGAGCTGGACCTGTGGCCTTTGAGGGGCTGTTAGTTTGATACCAACTGCATGAACTTTAAAATGACCAGGATTTAGAATTTCCATTGAGATAATCCCAGGTTATGTGTTGTGCTGATGGCTCAGATTAGAAAAAACTGATTTAGGACAGGGAAGAAAACTAAGGCTTAACAAATGCTAATTATTCTTCTATGGTTTGTTGTCTTTTGTATCTCCACCTCTGTTATGTATCATGAGTTATGTGACTGCTCAGTTTCATAAACATGGTGAGGGTGTAGCTGGATTCTTGAAAGAGGCCAGCAGATCTGACAAACATGGCAAGAATTTAGCAGCCATTTGTGGAGGCATTTTGTTCATAATGACTTTTGTATATTCATGCAAGATGCATCACATCAGGGAAGAATCTTTTGAGCTCCACTGATAAAACAAAATCATCTCTGTACTCCCTTCTTAGATCTCCTAAATTAAGATGCTGTGGCAAATGCTGTTGGCAACTTCAACCATCAATAGCCTGACAGGAATAAACTATTTTAGTCCTGTGTTGCAGCTGCTCCAGTATGTTATGAAGTGTACTGCTGTTGCCCTGAGCCTTAAAGGGGCTATAGAAAAGAGGGGGAGGAACTCTATCTGGGAGTGCAGTGAGAGGACAAGGGGTAGTCTGGGGGAGCCTGATCTAGCTGAAGGTGTCCCGACCATGGCAAGGGGTTGGAACTGGATGATCTTTAACATCCCTTCCAATCTAAACCATTCTATGATTAAAACTTTTAAGTTTATGCTTCAAGCCATAGCACAGTTTGAAAGGCAGTGGTCTTTGTTTTTGTATAGCCGGCCTATGGTCTCAGTGACCAAAAGAAGCTCAAGTCATGCATGTGTTGGGAGAGATGCTCAGTTTGGTGCCTGTTCATGAAGACAGCAGGGCACTGTTCTAGAAAAGACGTAGTTATAAGCATGAATGCAAAATCATGACTGAGAAACTTGCAGTGCTTTAAATATGGGAGTATCCAGAATCTATCTGATCTCATGCAAAGATAACTAAACACATTGCTAGTCAGGCATGGTCTGAGGAACAAATGAATCCAAATAGTCAAATGTCCCCCTAATGAGGTGGTGGGTGCTTAAAAAGATGGCTAGAAAGCCATTCTTCTTATTTCCCTTTGAGAACTTTAAAATTCTCCTCTAAAAAATAATTTTCAGCATTGGAGTGGATTTCCTGCTTTAGGACTTTCTTGTGCTTTATCTTGTCATCTGTTTAGGAGGAGATGACAGTCTGTGTCTTTGTGCTCCATGATGCTGATCAGCCAGCTCATGGGGTTTCCTCCTAAGCCCAGAGAGCTTTATTTTTGGATCATGACACAGAAACACACAGCTGTTCTTGTGCACTTAGTTGGTGAAAATAAGTTGATTTCCTGGGTTTGGCTCCCAGAGGGGGGCTGTTAGTATAATTTCCCTTGCAGCCTGTACCACAGTGATGGAAAGAGGGGTGTAAGGGAAGTCTAGATATTTGTCTTGGTGGAGAAAGCAGAGAGTCAAGTTGCTGATAGTAATATTGTGGTCCAGCTGAGAAGAAATCAGAAGGTGATAAAATTATTACATAATTCAATATGCAAGGAGCAGTAATACATTACACAAATTAATAAGTTAATTAATATTTAGACTTTTTTTAACAAATTATTTAAATTTAAATGAAGGTCAAGAGTAAAACTGTAGGTTGGGAGTTTTCTCCATACTGCAGAGGTCAATAGTTTTTCCTTCAGTTCTCTACTAATTATTTGCATCCTTTTCACTTCTGCCTTTCTTCCTATGCATGCAAAAAACCCCATATATATAAAAAAGGGCACTTAGTAAGCCTAAATAATTCAGTAATAAGCCTAATAATTCCCTTAAAGAATATCTTATGAATTAAAGTACACATATTTATATGTGGTTTTGTTGCTAATGCTGGGATCTGTGGAGGCAGATCTACACCTTAATCGTGGTCAAGAACATTCACAACTGTTTTTTTATATTTTCCTTTTACCATCCAAAGAAAAAAAATAAAGTTCAGCCTTCTAAAGTAAAATTATAATCTTCTTGATTTTCTAAATTTCACTGCATTGCAAAATAAAAAAAAAAAAATAAAAGAAGATAAATACAAGGCAAAATGGGAAATTGTACGTATGTGAAATACAAACCACACAGCTGGAACACCCCCTTTTCCTGCCTGTGTAATTTAAGAAAAGCCATTAAGTCAAACAATACAGCATTTTCCATTTGAACACATAAAATTTGAGTTATAAAACATGTTAGCATGACTGTTCCTGCCTTGGGAACACTAGCTGTGAATAACTTCTCCACAGAATTTAAGAAACGTGGAAAGCAAGCATCACTTGAGAAAAATAGCTCATGCATTTGTCATTCCCACATCCATTTTTGTGACTAATTTATTTTTACGCTGCTGTTTTCCTAAGTGCCCTGAGTGCTATCAGAAAGCTTAAACAAATGACTGCAAATCCTCTTGCCTTTTTTTCTGGGAATAGAGTGGGGAATTGGAGTGACGTCTTACTGGTCCTGATAGAGCCAGATTTTCACTTATGTGCCTTGTTATTGCCACATAAAGGTTTAAAAACCTCAGTTATTATTTTTTTCCATTCTTATCATTGCTTTACCTTCTTTTCCCTAGATACTGTTCTATTTTGTTGCCTTGTCTACTTCTTCTGCATCTGGGTAATAGGAAAAGTCAATTAGACTTGCCCTTGGTGTCAGCTGAAAGCACCAGACAGGAGCCAGCAAAGGAATTCACCACAGCTTTAATGTTAAGCACCCCCAGCTATGTCTGGTGCTGTGAAGTCAGAGAGGAGAACATGTTGAGGGAGAGATTAACTGCAGACCCTTCCCCTGCAGCCTTCTAATGTAAAATTTGAAGCTGTGTGCTTGCCAAGATTTAAAAGAAGCTGAAAAGACATAATGATATCAGATGTGGAGGAGGGATCAAAAGCACAAATGTGTATTGATGAGGTCTTGCATTGCTACTGACTACATTGCATCTCATTTGTTGCCAAACTGTAATGACTAGGATGGTTTGTTATGCTTCAGCCTGAATTGTGTCGAGTGCAGTGACAGACTTCAGTACTTCAAAACCGGATAAGAAAGGGGAACACATCAGTTGATCATATCTTATATCTCAGAAGGGCAGTAAAGTTTATGGATCTGTAAAGGGCATTTCTACCATATATTTTGTTATTGATGGTTCCCAGTTCTAGTCAGCATCTGCTGATATATGTGCAAGGGAGAATCTTTTTAAAGGTACAAAATATTACAGAAATCCATAATTACTTTCTTCCTGCTCATCAGTAAGAACTAAATGTGTGTTCACATCTGTGCTTTGTGTGCCAAATATATATTTTTACCACCACCATGTACATCCTGTTAGCATGGGTTCCTATAGGAGACTACCATGTAACAGCACACAGGGGACAGCTGTAGCCAGTGGTTTATATGAACATTGCAGAAAGAGAAAGATGCCCTTAGCCCATCTCTGTGAATATTCTGTGAGGCAGTGTGATTATGGGGAAGGAACTGTCTTTTTATAATTAAAGTAGCCCATTCGACAGACCTCCACTGCTGTATTAGAGTACAGAATGTACAAAATTATTTTTGGTCTGTATGAAGATTCAAAGAGGAGTTTCCACATTTTGAGCAAAGATAGTGATTGTTTAGTGATGCAATTAGAGAGATTACAAATTGAGATTTCTATTTCTGTTCCTGATTTGTGATCTGGAAACACCAGAATTTTTTCTTCTAATTTCTTTCCATAGCTCTACATGTGGACTGACACCCTTGAAACTTTCAAAATTTAGCTCTGATTTTTTTAACAAGATAAAATGTGCCTGGTGCAGTCCTTGGATACAGCCAATGCAGATGCATTGGATGACTTGAGCAAACCACAGGTAGCATAAACATAATTTCTGTCTTCCTGGATACCGAACCAGGAAGTATATATTTCAGGCTGCTCAGCTGAAATTAGCACAGCTGAAAAACTGACCAAAGCTTTATTGCAACGTCTTTGCAGACGTTGTGTGAGCAGGAGCATGCAGCACACTGAGCCTCAGCTGTGTTACATGCTGATGCTGGGGGGATTTGACATCGCAAAACTCATACCACCAGAAAAAGCAGATGTTTACAATGTTTTGTTTCTCTGACATAGCAGCAACAACCCATTGATTTCCAGAGGCTTAGCTTTGAACAAAGGTCTCCTCCCTGCTCTGCCAGCAATTTTCTTCAATAGTTTCTTGGCCCACTTTCTGAAGACAGCACGGAGGAGAAGAGTAGAAGAGAAGGTAGAAGAATCTCTTCTTTACTGTCTCATGCACAGCTGAAAATATTTTGAAATACCTTCATGTTTCACAACATTTTTCTCTGCTACATTATCTTTACTCGCTGGTCTTAGTGTTCACATCTTAATACTGGCTAATGAGAAGTAAAATTAAGGTTTGCTTATCTGTTTGTCTTATAGTAATGAATTTTCTGCTTCAGAAGTAATACTGGGCATGAGAGGATGCATTAAGAGGGTGAAGCAATGGACAAGCATACATTTGACCTGACAAGTCCTGTTCTCACCCAGTGCTTTTGCAGTGAACTTTTTAAACTCAACACAATGGGATTTAAGAAAAACATCAACTCAGCAAACCAGTTTTGGCAACAGCTGAATGTCAAGTTTATGCTGTTCTTGCACATGCCTCTTCGCCTTTATTTACAAATAATAATTTATATAACTTTTAATTTTTTTATAAAACTCTCTAAGTTTTCAAGTTTGTTTCCAAGTATGTTTAATTACCAGTGTAATTCATGGTAGACCATAAATTGTCTTCTCCCCTGTTGTCACCTTTTCTTCAGAGAGGCATTCATGATATAAATAAATGATATGAAGGATTTTACACATATAAAAGGTGAGATCAATGCACTCAACTAATTTCCTGCATAAGCAAAATCTAATGCTTTTTAAGTTGACTTAGATTAAGTTTAAATCATTTAAGTTTTTACATCTTTTTTCAAGTGTTCTAGTTTTGCATATGGGAAGGTGAAAATCAACATCTGATCACTTGATCAAATTCTCAGGCATCTGGCTTGCAGACCCTTCTTTATTTCAACAGCATTCATTTTGTATGGAGCTATTTTAGAGCTCAGAAACATTCCTTAGTAGAGAATGGACGAGTGGAAGAAAATAATTAACTATACATCTTCAGAAGTATGTTCCTTCAAAAGCTTAAGTTGGACTTTTTTTTTTTTACTGAGAGGAGGATACATTTTTATGTTGCTATGAGTGCTTTATTGATTGTGTTTTTGAGCTTGTTTTCAAGAAAAAGGATTATTCATTTATGCTGCCATCCTCAAACACTGTTTGGGGAATGTCTCAGAAAAGTCTACTCTTGCTGGAGAAGTCAAGAGGAGCAGCATGAACTGACACCTCTCCTCCTCCAAACTGTGCTGCAGAGTTTCCAGTTCTTTTTTCCATAGAAAGGTGCTTTCTGCAAACAAAACCCACCACAACTTATTTCTCAACCACAATCACTGTATTGTGATCCAACAAAACAAGGTTGATGCTAGATTGGGTAATTGCTTTGTTAGATACAACAGCCTACACTTCATGTTAAAATGCAAACAACCAAAGGCCCGCTCAGTTATTTCCATTTCTTTGCAAAGACTGGGAAAAGAGGAACGGGAGTTCCAGCGAGCACAATGCATGAGCAATAGGATCCATAGGAAGCACAACTCTGTAATTCACATTAAGGGATTTCCTGCTTGAGATTTTTCAGCTAATTTCAGCTGCAGAAGTATGTGGTAAAGGAAAATGGTCTTTTGGATAGGGCACACGCAGTCTGCCAGACAGAACTTACACACAAGTTGAAACTTTATACAAAGCACATTCTCCACCCTCAGATAGAGGAAACAGTCAGCAAAGCGCAGAGAACAAAGATGCTTATGACTCATGAAACAGATGAATGGGGTTTTACTGGCATGCCTAGTTTGAGTTGAATATAAAGGATAAAAAATGCCTCAGACCATCCCTGGTGAATTAAGCAAATGCTGGATTCAGCTGTGATTATGCTTGATGCTCATATTTGGAAGTTGATTTCTGTTGGAATTTGTCATATCTGTTGTTTTTCTTCATAAGATCTTCTTTTGTGTAGCCAGTAACCGAGGGTCAAAAAGAAGGCATGCACACATACAAAAGCTGTGGGTTGTATTTTAATAGGGATCCCTACTGCTTATCATTGCTGGTTTATGTAATTGTCTGGAAAAGGTCAGCATAGTTTGTGCTGTGAGCAACTGAAGCTGAAAATTTTTGTGCTTCTTTTTTTTTTTCTTTCCCTACACTGGACTTGTAAGCTTTTGACTAAATGCAGTATAAAAAAGGAACTGTAGGGGAAAAAAAATCACTGAATTCCAGCCTCAGGCTATTGCACCTTTCTTCTTAAATTGTTGTGAACCTCACTAACAAAGCTGGTCCCAAATAACAGTTGGTCACAAAATGTTTAGTTTAAAGACCAAGCACTTTCAGATCTTTAGCTTGAAGGCAAGGCCTACAGTACTTGGCTGGATTGTTTCTGTATCTCTCTTATAAATTCTGTGCTAGAATATCTATAATTTTGATTTTGTTTTCTCTACTACATACTGAGTCATGTCCAGTGTGATTTTTTTAATGTTGATTATACTGCTCTATTTCTAGAGCCTTAGCACAGAATCTAAAATATTTTCTTTGCTTTTAATGTGCAGTTGTTCAGAGCAGCTGACTGGTTGCTTAAATGCATCTCAGATGAGGATAGGGCTGAGGAAGTGCTCCTGCTATTGGCTGAGTAAAGTTAGTCTCTGCTGTCAAGGGGAAGATCGGGAAGAAGAATTCAATGTCACCTTTTATTTGGATATCAGAGCACTGTAGAAGAAGGCTCTGAGAGATTTGGGCATGGTGCTTGAGGTTCTGGGGAAAGAAGCCAGCCCTTGTTGAGAAGAAAAGCTGATGTGTCACCTGTGATACCAAGGCAACCATTTGTTTTTCTTTAGAAATGGGAACCGGAAGAGATCACTGGCAGTGGTGCTATGTAATAGAGTTGAAATCTGAGGAAAATTAGGGCAATGGCAACAGGATGAAACTGAAAATAGTCCAGGGAAGGCACTAGCAGAGAACATTGGGGTTCTTCAGCATTTTTTTTTCCCTTAATGTTTGATATGTAATGGATGGAGTGCAAAAGATTTATTCCAGTGTTCCTGGAAAAAGCAGCATTAATTTCTCAAATTCCAACTACGAGGCTATATGCTTTTATTCTTGCTGTTTATCTTTGGGACAGCAGGGAGATACAGAGATACACACAACAGAAAGATAGCAAAATTGTCATGAAAACCTTCACTTTCTTCTCAAGCAGATAAAATAATCCATCAGCAGTTGCACAAGCTGCATTTCTACCAGAGGAAACTGGGAGTGATTCCCATCCCTTGGCTTCAGCTGTACCACTTTGCACCATTTCTGTATTGAGTAAGGTGAAGACTCAGATATACTTCTCTCCTGAAAAGTTAAGCTTGGGAGGTAGTTGCAGGATTTTTTAGGAGTCCTATAATCAGGATGGGGACCATAACATATTATTGTCCTTTGAGGTAAATATAGTCCCAGATGCTCAGAAATTGAAGGGACGTTTATTACATAAGGAGTTCACCTACCCAAGTAAAGAGAAAATAGTATCTGGGAGACTTGCTTTGTAATTGCAGAAGCAGTCATAAGGAGTGCCTTTTGACACACCTGATGTCACTTTCACAAAATATTTACAGAAACATGTGAGTAATGAGCTGTAAACAAAATAAGTTTTATTTCTGAAAGCAGTACTCTCTAAGTGAAGAAATCTGCCAGATTTGCTTCAAGCAGCAGAAGCTGCAAGACAGCTGTCCCATCAGAATTAAACTAGAAGCGAAGACTTTGTTTCAGTAGGGTCTATGTTTTTATTTCCTCTTTGTAGCCTTGTTTTGCCCCAAATTGGACACAAAAAAACCTGGTTAATTATATATATTTGAATTTTGTTTCATAATGAGTATGGTTTCCTGGGAACAGGACACCGTGTGTACATTGTTTCATTTAGAGAGCAAGTAAACCTATAAATAGGGCAGGAAATCTTACTTTCCCTCTACCTCCTCTTAGATTTTTCTCACCAGTATCAGGCATTTGTATGTATGACACTACTGCAGTGCAAAGGTCAGATAAAATTCTGTGAAAATTCCTGCTGCACATGTGAAGAGGAAATCCTTCATCAGATGTTAGTCAGGACTGCTGTAGAAAACAGATCTGTAGAGATACTGATTCACTTGACATAGGTGTTGCTTCTCCTGCCAAAGCCAGAACATTCAGGAAAACACAGAAAGCTAAAATTTCAGTGTGGGCAGGAGAGCGCAATCTAGAGTTTGTCCTAGCAGGATATTTTTCTTGGGGAAAAAAAAAAAAAAATAAAGGCCATTGACCTACGGTGCAATTACAGGAAGAGGTTGGCTCCTGTGGTCCAGCAGTGTCAGGGACAGTCATGCACTGAAATGCAAAGGAGTCCTGCAGGGTGGGTAGCCAGTGCTCTCAGTGATGTTTATCTGTTGCCTCCTGAGCTTGTCTGGTTGTTCTGAATAAGTTTGTGTCCCAGAGGAGAAGCCAGAAGGAAATGCAGGCATAGAATTTAATTTTCTGTGCGTGAGGGAACAAGGCTGGAATCTACATAAGAAACTGGGAGGATCTGAAATTAGTCATGACACAAAAAGGCTTTTGTGTGATATAACCAGCTCATCTGTGATTGCTAAGACAGCACTTCAGCTGTCCTAAAACTGCCTGCTGGGGACCAAATGCTCTGACTTTTGTCAAAAGTTCAATTGATAAATAACAAAAATCAACATGTCAGCTACATTACCCTCTGGAATTGACTGAGGATATGGCAAAACAAAATATCAGAAAAGGGCAGTCTTGTCTAAGTCAAACTGGAAGTAATGCAAGGGTGTGAGTGGCAAGTGTTAGTCATCGGTATTTTCCGTGCTCCCGCTAAACTGGCAGATCCCAGCTGCCTGCTCAGGCCAGATGCACAGCCCCCAGCTGCATCTGCAGAGGGCTCTGAACTTTCTGGCTGAACAAAGCTTGAACTTTCTTCCCTTTCTCCAGAGAGCTTCCCTCAGCAATAGAGCAGCTTTGAAGTACATGTTCTACTGACAGGGTGGAGGAACTAACTTCTCAGAGCAATTCCGTGTGCTCTAGATTTGGTGAAATACTTCAGAGCAAAACCTTAAAACCTCTGTCAAGAGTGACTGTGTTGTGAGTGCTAGCTGGTACTGACTAAATGTCTGCTAAATGGCACCATACCAAGCACTATAGTTTATCTTATCATCCCCTCAGAAAGAGATTTGCTCCATTGTGAAACTATGGGACTTTAAATTTCTATCAGTTAAGTCTTTGAGAGTCTTTTAACCAGCAGAAACTTGGAGGATTACACTGGTTGACTTGATTTTGACTTAGCAACCATGAGAAAATACTGCTAATCTTTTCATAGGTTGTGATTTATTTATTCATAAAGGCTAAAAAAACAGATAACAGGAATTAATGGGCCATTAATTTAAGACTGTACACTCAGCAAAGTCCAAATAAATAAACCTAAATAAACCAGAAAGCCTTGCCAAGGTGCAGGTACTATTTCTTTCTCTTCTGCAGTATTTATGTATGCCAAAACTCTAACTCCTACAGCACTTATGGTTTCTGAAGAATCTTCACTATTTAAATCTCTACCCTATTGCAATAGATGGTCTCTGAAGAGAGCTGAAGATCAGCACAGCTGCAGTCCAGAGGCTTCCTGTTTTCATTGTTCCCAGACATCATCCAGATAACAAATTAATTTATTACCAACTGATAGCATAGAAAAATCATAGGTAGTTTGGCTTGATGTTTGTTTGGGTTTTTTCATCTTAGATATTGGGTTTAGAAGAAAATCTCAAAACATCTGTGTCTAGGCGTGGACTTGCAAAGAGAGGAAGTGGATCTGTTGCCCAGTGGACTTTTTTATTGTATGTTCCAACCTTTCTTCTCTCAAACTGGAGCTAAGCTAGTTTTGTGTTTCTGGGAGGAGCATGCAGCACACTGAGCAGAATACAAAACTACCTCTCTTAGATAATAGGATATTAAGTAACAGCCTAGGTTTTTGGGAGCATTTGCAAGCCAAAAACTTGGTGCTTGTGGCAGGGTTAGGCAATAGCAACCCATTTCCACTGCAGTTGAACTGGTCAGATCCTTTCAGCTCATGGAAAATCATATTATTGAAACCTTATTCCTGGGCCTCCAGCTCTTCCATGCATGCCTGGCTTTCCAGTGGGTTGATGCTGTTGAGGCTAGTGAAACACAGTACTAAAAATACAATTTAAAGCTACAGTGACAGACAGGGTTTTAGCAGATTTTTAGTACTAACAGCACTGAATCCAAGCTTTTCTAGTCCTCTTTTCAATGTAATGTTTTGGAAATGTGATTCATAGAAATGGAGTCCTAAACATGGGTTTATTTAAATCTCTGGCTTTATCTGGTCCCAACCTCTGGAATCCTGAAATATTTCTCTATTACAGTTGTACAAATCAGGGGAAATCCAAGTCAAACATCCTAGGACCTGTTATTCTTTTCATCTCATGTCAATTAAGGAAAATGCTAAGAGAATACTTACACCGAATTATGAAAAAGTTCTGCTGAGTAAGTATGCCCATCTGTCTTCTGTTTCCATGCTATGACTCACAGATGTCTGGAAATCATCCCACTTCCTGCCTGAAAAAGAGATTTTTACAATTAGAATGTAGCTACCTTCTTTTAGACTTAATTTCAATTCCTGTGCAGAAGATTTATTCTAGAAAAAATAAAATGGACATCATCTGTGAACTAGTTAAGGAAGAAAACAGAGTAGAAAAATATTCTTACTTTCTTATCTTTTCTATTCTTCTGTCTGCTGCCTCTGTGATGCTTCCAAAATCATTCTGGAGTAGTAAGACATGATATAGCTGCTGTTCCTCACCCTGTTACCACCTGGGTGCAAGGGAGCCGGTGCAAGAGCTCACTGAGCCACTTTCCATCACTTACCAGCAGCCCTCACTCACCAGGAAGGTCCCAGTTGACTGAACCTTAACAAGTGTGACCCTCATCTACAAGAAGGATCAGAAGGAGGGTTCAGGGAGCTACAGTCCTATCAGCCTGACCTCAATGCTGGGAAAGGTCATGGAGCAGATAATTTTGAGTGTCATTAGGAGCACACGCAGGACAACCAAGGATCAGGCCCTGCCAGCATGGGTTTAGGAAAGGCAGGTCCTGTTTGACCAACCTGATCTCCTGCTATGACAGAGTGATCCACTTAGTGGATAAAGTAAACGCTACGGATGTTGTCTGCCTGGAATTAAGTAAAGCTTTTCTCATAATTTCCCCCAGGATTCTCCTGGAGAAACTAGTAGTCCATGTTCACTTTGTAAAAACTGTCTGCATGGCAGGGCCTAGAGAGTGGTGGTGAATGGACAATCATCAGTGGGGTTCCCAACAGCTCAGTATTCATCTATGATCTGAATGAGGGAATCAAGTGCACCCTCAGTCAAGTTGGGCTGGAGTGTTGAATCTGCAGGAGTGTATGAAGGCTCTGCAGAGGGGTCTGGGTTGATGGGTCACGTTGATGGGTGTGAGATTCAACAGGGCCCAGTGCTGGGTCCTTCACCTGGGTCATAACAAGCCCAGGCAGCACTACAGGCTGGGGGCAGAGTGGCTGGAAAGCTGCCCATCAGAAAAGGAGCTGTGTGTGTATGTTGAGAGCTGGCAGGATATGAGCCAGCAGTGTGCTCAGATGACCAAGAAGGCCAGTGATGTCCTTCCTGGCTTGTATCAGCAATCAAAATGTGTTCCTAAAACACAAGAGAAAGCATTTTATAAGTATTCACAAGTGTGTTATTAGTACTTGATTAATATGACTGAAGAAGAGATAAACATTATTGTTGTTCTGTTTAATGTTGTGGTCCTTGTTCACTTATGCTACTTTGTTTTCCCAAGGCAAAAGAACACACAAAAAGAGTTCAAACAGTTTAGAAAATAAGGTTGTCCTTGCAGCTAGAGTAGCTGCTCTGTTTTTGATAATGATAATGCACAAACACTCCCACTAGATGAGTGGAAAATTAGGAAGATATCATTGTGCAAAACCTTCCATACAGATAGATTGAATATGTCAAGTAAAACACTGTTTGATAGATAATGGTTTTCAAAGAGATTACTCCATTCACATTGCTGGATTTGTATTGGAAGAGCCAGATGAAGTTGATGCTGTTCCAGATGCTAAATATGAAAAGATCATTGGAAGGCTCAGAGAAGTAGCATTTACAGCCACAGACTTGCTACTGAGGTACCAGCTAGGTCAGTTTTGTATATTGTCCATAATGAAGCTCTGAAATGCACTGTGTAATACGTCAGAGAAATGTTAGTATTAATATCTCAGATACACAATCATTTGCAAACAGCCCATAAACTAAGGACTGCTTTGTTTAGCCATAGACATATGTTTTTTGTGGCCTACTTCTATAAGCATTAACATTTACACTGCAAGGACATAAATAATTATTAGTGCAAGCAGCTGTGTGAAACAGTTTGGGTAGATTTTCAGATAAAGAGAACTGCTAGTGAAAATGCTGATAGATGCTGACATTTGTTCTCAGATTCTGACCTTTCCTTCTGTGGTGTTATTTTGGCGAACTTGAGAATTTGAAATAACATTCTTCATTTTGAATGGGAGAAGGGGTAAAATACATCCATTAAAGATGATCAGCAAGTGCAAAATAATTTTCACAGCTTCATGTCTACTGCTTCCCCCTCCCTGCAAGCCATCCATTCCTGAGGTTTGTGGTTCTGGCAGAGTGATGATTCATTAGTGTGCCCTCGATATTCAGCTGTTTTACAAATAAGACTAGTTTTGTAATAGCCTAGGATAAAATGGTAAAATCAACTTCAATTAATGTATTCTGTTCTCTCATAATATTGTGTAAGAACTTGGCTTTTGGTATGATACCAATGGATTCTGAACTCCAAGTCTTTGGTGATTGGTTTATTGTTTTCTCTCCTGCAGGATTTCTTTGCTGGGCTGTCAGTATATTCAACATATTCTAACAGCTATTAATGAAAGAAAACTTTTAAAAAATTGTCTATGAATAAGATTTCTTTTACACTGTCCTCCAAAATACTTTACAGTCTCAAGCGTGCTCCATAGAGGTATTTGCATTCAAAACAATTCTCCATGTTTTTATCTTAAAAAATGGATTTTGAGTCTTTCTGGTAAAATACGTGTAATCTGACTAATAAAAGCTGAGTGGACTACTCTCCTACAGTGTCCTGCAGTGCTCAGAGCAAAAAGTAAATGCTGCAAAGAGCTGCCCTAAAACTAGTGGTACATGCTGGACTATTGCTTACAGTTTAACTAGAGTTCTGAAGGCACTGGCTTCAGCAACTTAATACATACCATGAAAGTTGTCTTCAGAAAAAAAAGGCAAGGTGTGATTGCTTACCTTAATGCAAGTAGTACTCTGTGATTTATCTTTTTCATAGAATGCAACATGCAATTGATACTACTGACATCTTATTGTGTTTTGAGTTCACAATGTTCAGGCTCTAGAGGTGATGTACTCAAGACATGCTCACACATGGCTGCTTGGGAATGGTGCCAGTGTGTGTCAGTGTCTAAGAGTCTTCTGAAATGCCATGACTCTCTCACATCCACAGACTGGTGTGATCACTGTGGGAGATGGAGGGCTGCACATGAAGGCTTATTTCTCAGATCTCCCTACCTCCTTGGTAGAGATACGACATATCAGAGATGCATAATAAATACTTTTGAGAGCATTTTTGAGAATCATTGGCACATTCATACTTTTTGCCTTTGTCCTTGACTTAACACAATGAACTGTCACCTCTACATTGGCTCAAATAACCATTCTGACACAGGTATTTAAAAGAAATTCCAGTTCTACTTTTTATCATACCCATAGTCCCTATGCATACAGACTAGGTAAGAGCAAGGACCATCTGTTTTTCTGTTTGTGTGTGAGAGTATTGCAGTCACACACTCACTACTACAGGGAGAAACATTTGGGAAATGACTGGCACATAGCAACAGAAAACAATAGGTCTTTTTTAATGAACCCTTTTACAATCATAATGAACAGTCTGACATTGTGAACACAGAATTACAGAATCATTGAAGTCAGAAGGCATCTCTTGAAATCATCCTGAGTGCTCAGGACAAGCCTCATACTGATTTAATAATACAGGATTTTTTAAAAACTACAGTAGTTGATTAAAATTATGTACTTTGTCTTATCAGATTCTGTGCTGAATGTTCAGGTTCCTGTTTGTAACTATTTCTCTGAAACCATGACAATGAAGAGCTGTAATTGAGAAAAAAAAAAAAAAAAAAAAAAAAAAAAAAAAAAAAAAAAGCCTGGTCTTAATCACATTATTCCAAGAAATGAAAATTAGGACAAAAAAATGTACAGAGAATTTTAAATTGTGGAAACAGCATGTCACATCTGTTCTAGACTCCACACAAAGCTGTATAGAACATAGAACTAACAGCCAGCCCTTGAGCAGAAGAGTGGATAACTACCTGTATGAAAATAATGTATTTTACATTCAAGAACTTCCTCAGGCTTTGCTCAGCTCAGGGATGAAAGCTAGCAACTTTCTTAGGAAAAAGCCACAGCTGATCTCAGCTACCATCATGACTTTTTAAGGAGAGGGACAATCCACTTGTTCTTGGCAAGGATTGATTGCTTCAAAAACAGCAGAGGAGAGGGAAATGTTGATTAATTACTTTGAAATCTGAAAATGGTGATAAGCATTCTTTGCCTTCCTCTTCTGGAAGTTTCAAATTCTTTCTTATGTCATCTGCATTTCCATCACATGACTTCCAGTGAGTCATCCCCATCTCCTCTTTGTCATAACTCTCACCCTCCTTGTTTACATCCACCCCACCCTGAGGTTGTTTGTTTTTAAAATAACATGCATTCTCACTCATGTAAGTACTCTATAAAGACCCTGGAGACAGGAGACTTTTTCCTACTCATGTGAGTAATGTCCCAGGCATGATATATCTTGGATTTCCAAAGGATTCAAACAGGTTGGTTTCTTAAAATTAAATGAACAGATAGAGCTGGGAGATTCATTGGCTGGTTGGGTTTTTTCCAAAGATCCTCTGATGGGCTTAGTTTGGCTGCAGGGGTCAGTAGGGGTAATTGATGTAGAGGTTTGCTCCTATAACTTTTCTACAAGCATACTATGTCATTTCTGAGAAAGCTGACACTGTTCTAAAATTTCCCATGGGTACTATGAATTCCTTCATCTCACATCATATTTCCACCTACCAGTAGGCATCAAGCATGGGCCCCAGTAGTTCCAATTCAACAAGATGCTATTGACCTTGAAAATGGCTTTCTATACCTTATTAAAGTAAACCTGATCTGATTTTATGAGATGACCTAGAGGAGGATTTTTACCAAGAATGGATTTACTTCTGGTAGGTTATTTTCTACTCCTATTTATTTGCAGATACAGGGCATCTTATCTTGAGCTTTGTTTAGAGAAATGTATCTTCTTCTAAATCCTTCTTCTTTTAAATCCTGATTTTCTATGTGTTTTCTTCTGACTTCAGTTTTTTTCAAATAAACACCTGCAGATTAACATCACTCTAATGCATAATCCCACGATACTGAAAGGAGAGAGTGGTGAGAGGTCTGCTAATATTCTTATTTTCTCTGTAGCTCTGGACTGCTGCACTGCTGAATGTTCTCTTTGCACTGGTACTGGCAGCACTCCCATACACAATTTTACTGTAGAGCTACATAACCTCAAGGGGCTTCTAGGCTGAGCAAAAGCACATGGGGCAGAGGTGCAGAGTCCAGATAAAAATGAGAATAATGGCCACCAAATAATTAATATTACATGGTGATCAAGATTGCTGAGATTAATTTGTATTTGGGTTTGGATTGTTTACTTTTGTATTTAAAATATTTGTTGAATTGTTTGCGTTCTTTTGTTTTTTCTTAAAATAACCAAATTAAAACCAATCGCTAAAACTGAACTTTGCAAATAGAAGTTGATTGGCTACTAGAAAGTGGATGTTGATCAAAAGACACAGCTGTGCCACAGCTGAATGAATAGGGGGAATTAGAAATTATAATCAATAACCACTCACTTTAAAAATCATCAATTTTAATAAACAAATTTTATAATAAAATTTGTGATCTTCCAAGTGAAATTAAAAGACAACCTTCCAGTGTTTCTGGAGGAGTCATGATACTTCAAATCACAAGAGAAGGAATCCTGGATATGGATGGGAAAAAAATAATTTAAGTGACAGTGCTGTGTCTTGGATTTTTGTTGCTCAGTAGTGCTTACTCTAAGTCAAGGACTTTTCAGGCTCCCATACTTCCTGCCACTCTGTAGGTACAGAAGCAGCAGAGAGGGAGCATGGCAAGGACAGCTGGTCCAAACTGGCCAAAGGTATATACTATATATATATATATATATATATATATATAATATATGGTATATGCTACATCGTATATATTCTATACCATAGAGCATCAGTATATAAACTAGAGGAGTTGAGCAAGAGGGACTGGATCATTTCTTGGGGACAGGCTGGGCATTGCTTAGTGAGTGCTGAGGAATTGTATTGTGCATCACTTGTCTTTGTTTTCTTCCTCCATCTCTCTCTCTCCTTCTCATTATAACTACTATGATGATTATTATTAATTTTATTTTACTTAAATTGTTAAACTGTTCTTATTTAAACTGATGGGTTTTTCTATTTCCAGTTCTCCTCCCCATGCCACTGGGGGGTGTGGATTGAGCCAGTGGTTCTGTGGCTTGTTAGTGATTGAGGTTAAGCCATGACAGCAGTGCAGAAGGAAAAATAGACTGGACTTCCTGGCTTTAAGGAAGAAAACACACCTATGTGTTGACTGATAGCTTCACTCAGATCCTTTTCCAATATTTATTGCCAGGAAGCTGAAATTTATGACCTAATTCCTGGAGTTGGTGCTCCACTTTTCCTGTTGAGAATAACTAGGTCCAATAGATGTAAATCTTGAAGAGTGTTCTTGAAACCCCTCCGAAAGGAGAAAGAAAGCTAAGCAAAGTTCCTTTTCTTCATCATCCTGTTCCAGGGCTGCTTCCATCACTTTTCCTCTGTCAAAGCTCTGGCCCTGCTTCTCTTGTCAATACCACTTGAATCTTCTATAGTTTCATCTTGTTTCCATCTGACTGGAGGGAACATAATGGATTCAGAAGCCTGAGAGAAAGATTAGTGAGCCGCCCGTGTCCTTTTCTCTCATCAGACAACTTGAAGTTAGACATAGTTGGTACACTGAACCCATCTTGTCCTTTGAAAACCTATCCTGTCACCTGAAAACTATGACAGATTTTGGTTATAAACCAGAAAAATCCATGCTGCATATTGCAGCTGTTCAGGAGCTGACCCACCAGCACTTCAGATCTCTGACAGGAGGGGTGGCTTCAGGTTTCTTTCCAGCCCACCTTTACTCAGAGAGCAGGCAGCGGAGGGGCAGAGTAGGAGATTACTTCTCTCTTTCTTTCTCCCACACCTCCTCAAGAGACATTTTGAAGAGCCCCTTTTTCAACACACTATGTAGTTATGGCTACCTCTGAACTCTAACTTGAAGAGATCACTACTAGCATATTATTAATAATAGTATAGCATATTAATAATAACAGTATATTAATATGTGTTAATAATATACTGCCAAAAGCAGTACAGCCATGGATTTTATTAGTAAGCTTTGGCTACATGAAATATGCATGCAACTTGTTCAGTGACCCCAGAGCAAGCTGCGTTTATCAGGAACATACAGCTGGCAATGTTAGATCTCTAATCAGGAAACACTCTTAAGAATGTTGAAGATAACAGAGACATTCTTTAGGGGAAAAAAGCGACCAGCCATTGTACAGAGGTCACCTAACCCAACCATTTACAGAGCAGTTTGTAACAACCTGAACAGGCAGAGACCGAGTATTTAAGATCCTGATGAAAACCACAAGTTGTGCACACACTTTGCTTCAGCACTGGGTATGCAGAAATTTTCACTTGTCACCCTGTATTGCTTATACATAAGTGTTAGAGCATCATGAGGTGGAACAAAGAGCCCATGTTTTTATCCTTCCCAAGACTCTGTTGCACTTCAGCTACAATTGCCTGTCTTATGTTTAAAATGAAAAATCCCTCTATTTCCAGATAAATAATTTTTCCTTGAGCTAAAGAGGTAAACGAGCCTCAAAAATAGGTGATGACTTCATTGTCTTTGCATTTGTCATCACTGGTGATTGCAGAGCATACATGATAAACACTGATGACTTGTATGATGGGTGAGGATGCATTGAAAAATAATCATGATTCATTTGCTTTTCTATTATCTCACACAACAGCCACAAGGGGAAAGTCATAGAAGGGAACAGCTGTTAACAAGCCTTTAACAAATCACTTTAGTGGCCTTTTAGGTGAGGCTTAAGAAGAGTGATGGAGGGAGGAAACTGGTTAGAGTTTTGTACAGCAAAATCTTGTTATGAGAGAACTCCAGGACAAGATAATTTGTTCTTTGTTTTATAAATACAAAAAATATGACTTCACTAGCATGCGTCACAGGGCCAGTGCTTAATAAGATATGCAGTCTCATCTCAGATGCAGAGTTGAACCTGTAATAAGGGACTAGCTGCAGAGCTAGCTGGGATGTCACGTTAACACTAATCCCAACTCATTGGAGAACAAGTAAAGAGCAAAAGGACACAGTCAGAATGCTATGCAATCACTGTAATGAATGCATATTCCCAAGGAAATTATTGCTGGGGCTTTTTTATAGGAGGTGGTTTTTTTGGTTTTTTTGGTTTTTTTACTATGCATCTGTAGCAGAGATGTAGCAAGACTAAGCTTAACAGAGGTGAATGCCTCTGTTGGTTGGGGAAACAAAAGATCTGCTCTACTAACATTTGTTATGGATGAGCTCAACTTACAATTATACAAATTCTTCTGTATTCAGGCTTTGAAGCTGGCATTTTCATCTAACTGGCTGTGTAAGCAAAACTTGGCTCCAGGTAGCATTTGCTATTCAACAACTTCACAAGTTTTTTGATAACTAGACTGTAAGAAAATCACAGAAGCAACTGGTGTTGCTAATAATAAGGCGTGATTAAAATATCTCTTTGGAGAACTGAAGTTAAAAGGAATAGATCTATAAAGAAATGAAGAATAACAAATATCTTCTGCTGATAATGTTTCTCTTTCTCCTTTTCTCCCTACCCCAGTTTTTCAAGCAGTAGCAGCATTAGCTTCTGGTTATCATGTGTTGAATCTTCCTCTTCATTAATTCCTGGCTCATCTTCTTTTGAATCATGCCAAAGTTTAACCCAGTGTGAAATTTTATGATGAGGTTGCAAAGTAGAAACTTAGCAGGGGAAGCTAATGCCAACATCCAAAGGAGTGTATACAGTCCTGTTCATCATTTAAGGGATATTTCTGCTCTGGTCCAACTCTAAACATTGGAGGTTAAATTTAAATAAAAAAAATAATAAAAAAATAAAATTTAAAAAAAAAAAGAGAACTAAAAACCAACCAACCAAGCAAACAAAAACAACCAACCAAACCCAACCAAAACCAGCAGAAAAACTACTCCCTCAATAATTCAGCTTCTTCTTTTCAAACTGTAAGTGCTTCATGCCAAAGACTCACAGCTCTTTCTTCCAAAATTAACTTTTCCATGATTATAAACCCCACCTGCTTCTGACTAGAGTAATGGTGAATTTTGAAGAATTTTTCTAGTTAGAGCAGAAAGAAGAAAATGTACCTAGGCCAGTGAAAACAATATAACTTAATACTATAAGCTTTTCTTCTCCATCTCTTCTTTGTTGTTGTTAAGAATTCATTACAACACCTCTCTCCCTGGCCTTACAGTTTATATTCCATATAAATAAAACCTCCCTTTTTCTGAGTATTCCTTTGGGCTACCAATAAGTTGTACAAACTGGCAAGTTTTTTAATAAAGCTTTGAAATAAAATTTGCAGAAATAGAACCCTGCCAGCTCTCCAAACCTCCTGTATCCTCATTCTTTTCTTCATACTTTTCAGCTTATGATATCTCAAGACAGTGTTTTACATGGAGAAACTGAGGCATGGAAAAGCTGCAGATGTTTGATGAAATCAAACACAGATCCAGGAACTGAAATAGAAGGGCAGTTCTGGCCTTTCAGCATATGCCAAGAAAGCAAAGAAACATGGGCCAAAGAAAAAGAAAAAAATGCTTTATGTCAGAAATGGAGCAGTTTTCATAAGCTGGAAGCCTGACAAGAAAAACCACTGAATATTAACTTCTTTTCCAACTTTACGTATGAGGTAGTCTAAAGAAGACCAAAGGAAGCTGAACCAACATTTAAAATTTGCATTACAAAACTCTTGTCGGTATGCAAGAGGTCATCCTTTCATAGTAACACTGGCATTGCCATCTTTCAAATTTTGCTGTGGGTTTTTACCCCATACAAAATGATTAAAATTCCTTGTCTTCAGAAAAGATAGCACACCTCCTGCAGATGCAGCCTTCTGCATTATTCTACCTCTGAGTCTTCATTTTATTCAGTGAAATTTTAAATGAACTTTAGCAAGAGTATTAGAGAACCTCACAGGAGCATATCTCACAGGCCATGAGGTACTCCTGGGATATGAGTGCTGTGAGGAGCTCTCTCTGTAACAAGTAAGTGACTCCATGAAGAAAGGCTTTTACCTTAGACTCACACTTCTCTGAAACACAGCTAAAGCCTTTCTAGCTAAAGCAAAACAGTACTGCAGATTACACACAAAGTTAGAGAGTTGCCTGTACCTCCCTGTAGACAAAGCTTATTTTGTGTTTGAACACTGGCATCTGTGGCACCACCAAGTTCCTTATTTTCTCTGAAGCTTGTTGGGACTTGTTGGGAGATCCGCACAGGCAGCACTGAGCATTATGCTAAGTTATCCATGTGAATGTTTCCCTCCCTACAGTTCCATAGAGCTGTTCAACAGAGCCATTTGTAAGAATAACTAAGCAGGATACTCCTGTGCATACCATTAGTAAACAAAAGCAATAAAATAAATGGCTTGTGTGCTTCTGGGCCGCTTGTCAATGAAAACATGATGAAAGTGTTCAGGACCTGTAACGTCACAATCAACAGGACAAAGCTATATATAGCACACATCTTCTGTTGTAGTGACATTCAGAGTTGTGATTCTTCTTTTCTCCTTTGTGAAATATAATTCCCATTGGTCCTTGATACAAGACATAAAAGGGATCCTTAGTTGCTCACTGTGAGAAAACACATGAAAAAAGTTGGGAGCTGGCTAAATAAATTTTCAGTGTGTTTATCATATTTTCCTTCAGAAATATTCCAAGTCTTCATAACTTTATACTAATACTGACAGAGCAGCACAAGGCAGTGAACAGCTTTTCCAGTGCAAAGCTGTGAGCATCTTTCCAGCAGGGGAAAATGTACAGTTTTGGACTTGAAGGGTAAACCCAGCTAAAAAGTTCATTTTAATCAAGGTATTCTCTGTAGAAGACTCCAGTTTTTACTTTTTCATGGTTGTGCTAATAGAGGTTTTCAGTAACGTTAGTCAAATTGCTAATGGTACTTTGGCAAGATTACAGAATTACTGTCTCAAAAGTAAAGATATACTGGGAGGTGCCCATTTTGCAGCTGTTAAATGCTATCTTGTACCACTTGGGAATCTGTAGCATGATGTAAATCTTAAAAGGATTGGGGTTTTTCCCACTGGTCCTGGTATTTCACTCTGTGCCCAGGGGGGAAGGAATAATTTTCTGAGCAGCTACTTCCTTTGTCAGCATGTTGCTCTGTGGGAAGCTTCTTGCCTTGTTCACTGGTCATTATTTCAGCCCAGCTTGATGTATCTGTTCTCCATGACTCTTTCTGTGTTCCGTGATATAGGTGCTTCAACAAACTGAATGAATTAATGAATTCACCATCACATTGTTCCCATGGGAAGGGGAGATTGTACCCTTCATGTTTAAGCAAAAAGTAACTGAGATGCAGAGAAACTCAGAGAAGATCTTCCCACTGTTTTGGAAGTCCAGCCTGAATCCTCTGCAGCCTGATTTTTTGAGAGTACCTTATATTAGCTCTTGGGTTTAAGCTGCAGTTTGCAAGAAGCAGGGTGCTAATATTCACAAATTTTGATGATACACAATAAAAGACATATGGAATTTCAGATTCTGTGGGAATACTTCTCGAAAAAGCACTGTAACAGTGTGCTGGTACTTCAACGACTCAGTTGGCTCCACTAGAGCATAAAACAGGTATTATATGAAGAACAAATTGCATTCTTTCTACCACATATTTATAGAAATTTGTTCTTATGCTAGCACAGATAATATGAGATTCCAAACTAGCAATCAGACTGGCATCATGAGGCTCCATGACTCGTGTGTGTCACTCTATCACTCTGATGATAGCTATTTATCTTAGATCGCAGCTCTCCTAGACAGAGTTTAAATTACTTGCCTCTCAAGAGACAGCAGTCAGGCCTTCTGCAAGTGATAAAGAGGGAAAATATGCTGATCAAGTGCAATACACAAGCTGCTTTTAAACACATCACTGCACTAGTCTTTGTTTTCAGTGGCTTGATCTTGAGTGCCTGTTTACTGACTCAAACAGCTGAGGGCAAACTTTTATATCTGGGAGGGATTATGGAACGACAGCATTATTCATGTGGGTTTTTTTCCAATTTCTTTGACATTAAGGGCCTTGTTTGTGTAACTATGTGCACCTTAAACCCTATTGCCTTTTTTGTATTCCTTCCCCCTTTTGGCAAAAGCCCTTTGATGATTCCTAGTGGTTTTGTGTCAGGAGCTGCAAGTGGAAAAGTTTTTAAAAGATACTTAGCAATTCCTTGAGAAATTAGGAAGACTTCTCATTGTTGTTTGCAAACAACTATGAAAAATCCATCCCAGAATCGCCCACAATAACTAATAGTACCCTGGGCAGTGAAGAGTTCTGATCAGAGGACCAGGAGTCAGGCATCTTGCCATCATGAACCCAACCTCAGACATCTCTGTCAGCTCTCTGGGCTCCTAGAGATTCTGCTCAGGCTTTGAGACAGCAATTTTTTTTTTCTTGTTTTGATAAAATTGTTGACTGTGACTTCAAAATTCAAACTCTTAGGTCGTTCACTCTTTCATAATGGGATTGTCCTACTAGCATATTTATTTTCAAGATTATGGCAAATAATTGTTGCTGATACAAACTCTCATTTGTACCAAGAGTGTAGCCAGCAGGACTAAGGAAAGGATCATCCATGGTAGTTCTAGGTTGATGGTTGGACTTGATGATCTTAAAGGTCTCTTCCAGCATTGATGATTCTGTGACTGTGTATTGTTTCTTTCTCTTCTTTTGTGTTTCTTTCTACTTCACAGCATGGCATTGGGTGAAAGTTATTTGCAAATTAGGATTTATTTAGATTTTTCCTTGAAAGGGTAGCTAGGTTTCCTTCCTTGTCTTCTCAATTGCCGTGTCCTATTTTGAATAAAAATAAAGCAGCCACTGGACATAATGATTCACTTTTGTTTTTACTGAACATATGAATGAAAATATGCCTAGAAATGTTACATGCCATGTCTGGCTACACCCTTTAATTGTGAGCAACCTGCTTTTTATATGAAAGTATTTTGCAGACTACACTTTTACAAAGGTTTTGAGGGCAGCACTTCATCCTGCAGCCCACCTGCCCCCCAACAGCTGTCTGATTCAAGGTATGGGCACCAGGAGGTACAGCCAAGTGGGCATGAGGATGCATCTGCAGTCCCACACATATTCCTCTTTGTTATGCTCAAAAATCAGGCTGAACAGAAAAATACACTTCCTCTTTTAATCCTTTAGGCTGGAAGTATGCTGCTCTGGCAGGCCACTTGTAAGCTAGGCATTCAGAGGATGGTAAAAAATATCAAGAGGGGATTTGCAGAAATATAGCACCTTCACCACCAACAAAAAAATCCCTTCTGGAGCTGGTAAAGTGTCAGAAACAAGAAATCAAGCATCCCTCTCTGTTAATATTATTGTTCCAGATAAAAGAAGACACACAATAGTGGCATGAAACTTCTGCTAGTGAGTTCCATAACTATGTGTTTATGCCAGTGGCAAGACACTATATAGAAGGGATCGCCTGTAAATAAACAAAGATCAGAAAAAGAAAAGAATAATCAGCAACGATGTGATTATGATCCTAGAAGCAGAACTTTCCATCCCCATTTGGTGTGCAAAGCACTTTCAATATTACTTTTTCCCTCTTGACTTTACCCCTTATCACTTCTGAAGATGGAAATGCTATTTTCACCCTAACTTTACTATGACTTTGGAGTAATTGGTTAGAAAAATACATAAAGCTGAAGTGGAAAAAGATCTACTGCAGCAGTTTCAGCAGTTCTGTATCCATACAGAGTGCCATCTACGGGAGCTCAGTAAAACCTCAGTAAAGACTGATAACCTCATCCGTCCTTAAAAATCCAACCGGAAAATTCTTCACCTGTAGGATAATGCTCCAGGATTTTGCTACAGCTACTGAGCACATTGCCTGGAGTACATTGCCTGGCATTAAAACTATAAGAAAATAAATAGGCAAGAGATTATGACAGGATAAAAATGAATTAGGTCCATAGAATGAACAATCCTGTGTTCAGCTTGTGAGAAAATTTATTAGCTTTAAAATCCTAACTGGTAAATGTAGTGATTAAATAAATTAAGAAAATTATTTTTCTTTGTTTCTCTGATAGGACAGAAAGGAAATCTTCAACTCTTATAAACGTATGAGGAAATTAGTAAATTTTTGTTTCATTTTGTTAGCCTGGTTTGGTCTCCTGTTCTAACTTTATATATTTTTAGTCAATATATATTTGAAGTAATATGATCAAGTCCATAATTGTACTTCTGCCTAACATTTCCTTTACTTAGCATTGCTTGAGTCAGCCTAGAGAAGTCTGTTTCTTCTCCTATCTTTCTGGAAATTGTGATAGGCAAGCAAATAAATTCTGAAGGTCTTGAGGCAGCTAATTATGCTGAGCTACTTCGATGACGCTTGAATTTCTACCATTATTTAATTTCTTAAGACAAACTTGCTAAAGGAATTGTGCTTTATTTTTATTTTTTTAAAAAGACTCCTAAAATTCTTGTAAGAAACACGTAATGGCCTGTGCATTTAGGACCAGCTCTTCAGTCTTCAGGCATGGAGCCATGTGCAGACAAGATTCCTTTTTCCTGCAGGAAGCAGCACCTGTTCCTTACGCCATTCCTATCTTTTTAGACTTGCATGTTCCTTTGTCATCTCTTTTTGGCCTAACGTGGTCAAAAAACTGTATCTTACACATGCTTGTCTCACAAGGCATTGCATAAAAAAGGCCTGTTTGTGTCCAATAGTCTTGCTTTATCTCCTCTACCATATAAATTTCCTAAATTCTTTGGGTTAGGAACAGTCTTCAAGTCACAGTTCAGTCTGTGGCTCCTTGGTGCTGTTAAAGACACATTTCTAGAAAACTTCACTCTGCTTATGTCTCTGAAATCATTGTTGCATCATTATAACATATTCTTTTCCTGGGAAGAGCTGTGACAGACTCATTCTGTGTTAAATCAGACGATGGCAGAAACTTCTCATTTTTCCTTGAGCTGAACAGTGTCTTTTCTCTACAATATTACTTAACAATTTTTACATATTTGATATTTACAAGTACCAATGGAAATAAAAACTGAGCTGGCAAATATACCAATGTCATTCTGTCATTTTGCCATCTCTCTCATGAATCCCTAGCACCCTTTTTACCAGCCATCTCCACTCATATAACTTCAACAAGAAGATAACAGTAAGTTCCTTTTTTTAAAGCATAATTTACAGAAGAGGTGATGAAAATCAGTTATAATTATGGCACTAAAAAATAGGTAGATCTGTGATACTCGGAAGCAAATTAATTGGTAGAAATTGTATAAATGGTTAATAAGTATGTGTTCCTGCTCTATCTAGCATTTTTCACATTACTTAACTGGAAAATTCAAAGAGTTAATGGTACCAGTGGGCAGAATTCCTCCCACATTCATCCCCTTCCAACTCAATATCAGTATTCATTGATTTCTACAGGTCTCAGGTAGTGGGACATAACACAAGCTTCAGTTTTGTGCAATCCTAAGTACACATAACACTTAAGTAGGTATACATATTTCTGAAGCCAAGAAATGGTAAAGGATCTTACTTTTATTTCCCACTGTATAATAGTGGGTGAAGTTGTGCTGTGATTTATTTTTTCCTCGGTAGCCAGCCCTCTGATGCAAGCCTTCCTTCCTCCCATTTCCTGCTTTTAGGAGAGAGAGGTGTTGTTATTTAGCAAGTGGCTTTGTCTGCTCTACTTCATGATAAAATGAAAAATGAGGAAGAATAGTAAAAAAGCCAAAAATTGCAATGATAACACAGCCATTTTCTCTCTTTTTAAAGAACAACTATGAATAAACCATCCATAATAGGACATGGTTATCTTTTACAGTATCTACATTATAAGAAGCATAAAAGCATAAAAAGATTCAGAAAGGTAAAAATGAGTTTTGCAGTGATTTTTATTTTGTTTTTCAAAGTATACTACACTATATGGAACAGAATTAATGCCTAACAAATGTGTAAAATAAAGAAGGGAAGCTTAATTCTTTATACTGGATATAGCTGACAACATTATTTAATTTTGTTGATAATATTCTTTAATTTTTACTTGGCCAACAAGCTTTTTGCTTTGTGTTTTGTTTGTCTTAGAAGCATTCAAGCTTTCACATGCCTATGTACAATTGCAGGACAATTCTCATTCACCTGGAACTAAATTTCAGTAAAGCAGAGTTTTAAACTGAATAATCTTTCATGGGAAAATAGTGCATGTTGTTAAGCCCTTTTCTCCTTGAAGTGTTAAAATGCCAAGATGGGAAATTGTATTAGCCAAACACCTCTCTGTCTGCCAGTAGCTGCTTTGAGTGGAAATCAAGTGATGCAAAGAACCTGAACTGGGGCAAATCCCTTCCTGAGTGAGGGACTGGTACACAGACATCCCTGTCCCTTTCTAATTAGCTCCAGCAGTCACTGTGCCCGTGATTCAATTAGCACTTTGTAATTGTAATTTCATTCTAACTCTATTTTTGATCTTACATAATGCCTCAAGCCGGCTGAAGTTCTTTTCCTTCTGTCAGAAGGGAGTTACTAGCAGGGAGCTGGAATGGCCCTGGCAGACCCTGCGCCTGCTATGTGAAAATGTACATTTCACCCTTCAGCTAGATCTAATTTAGAAATCTTTGAGCTCTTAATGATTTCCTATAGTTTGGCCTAATTGAATCTAAGTGCTTTTGCATTAAATCTAGAATGCCCAGCTGGGCTGAAGACGAAAACCCATGACCCTGAAACAAGGTCCCAGAAACACAGAAACCCTCCCCTATGCTGGCAGCTACCCTCCACTGCAGCAAAGCCACAGCCATCTCCCATCTAGACCCAGTCCATAGATTGCCAAAATAGTTTGGTTCAGACCAGAGTCTTCTGCAGAACTGGATTACCACCAAGACGTGCAGCAGCTGCTCTATGCAGTGATGCTGCTGCAGCCAGAGGGACTACTGCCCGAGCTGCTCTGGCCCAAAGTGCCCCCCTGAGAGGGAAAGGGGCTCTCTTTCTGCTGGGAAATGTGCCACCCACATCAGCACCACAGCAGGGAGCTGGACACTGGAGCTCTCCCTTCTTTCTCTGACTTGAGATGCTGTGTATGATCAACCAGCACCTCAAAAGTTCTGCCTCCAGCAGGTGCTGGGAGCAGGGAGAGTTGTGATGGTAGACAGACAAAGCTGCCAAAGCTTCCCTCTCTGTCTTCCATCAGGGTTTGCTGTTGGCTTTTCTCCAAGTCTGTTAAAGCCACTAGTGAAATCTCATTTGTTTCTCTATGAAATTATCTTCTTGAAGGCTTCTACAGTACAGGACCATATACCATGCAGGGATGACCAATTATCAGTGTTTTCTTTGGGTTTTCCTTCCACAAATTCTGCTGTTCTCTTTAATGTTCAGGCAGGAACGAGAAATATTTGCACCATATCAAATCAGAGCCTCTTCTAAGAACACCATACAACAATTGCATAGTACAGTATCCTTGTTGGTCTATTAATAAACATAAAATATTAACAAATAACTTTAAAGCACAAATACAGAATAGGAACCCATAATTTATCCTCAAGCTAAGAAAGATTCAAATGATTGTATGAATATCTAATAATGGTCTAGCTACTAAAATTACATCGCTTAAAAGCTAGACAGACTTGGTTTTTTGTTTTAAAGACTAAGTTTAAACAAAAGCACTCCTGGTGTGTCTAGGGGTTTGGAAGAAGTAAGCCAATTGCTGTCATACACTCAAACTAAATCAGACTGTGAAGCTCTAATATTTGCATTTCACAATTTCTGGGCTACTAAATTATGCTCCCAAAGTAAATATCATTGCAGCATAGCAAATTACTTATAAAAGGTGAGCTAAGGAAAGCAATTCCATCATTTTTGTTTTCATCAAGGTGAAAAACACAATCATCTTACTCAATCCTTATGCTCCATTAGCAGGAAAATTTTCCATTGAAGTCAGCACAGATCTTGGTTTCATAGGAAAATAATGTATTCTGTAGCAATATCCTGTCTTGCTATCAGTAAAGTCAGTGGAAACCAAGCCTCTGAAGGTGATGGTAGTAAAATGAGGTCTTCAGTGGTGTTTCGTAACGTGCTACACTGGCAGAAAAAGAAACTTTGAAATTATAGATTCACAGAGGTTCATCTCAAAGAACAGATTTGCTTCTGGTTAAGAAATACATGGAAATAGTTCTGAAATTTAAGAAACTTCAAAGTAACCTGCACTGCAGCATGGAAAGCATGTTGGAACTTATGCATTTTAATAATCCCCACAAGGACAAATCACCTGATTCATTCAATGACTCATGTGTTCCAGGTAATGCCAATAAGCATTTAATATAGCACCTTAAGTTTATTATTTTGAAATTTACTTCTGTTTTTAATAAATACCTCTTTATTCCCCCCAGAAATGTCACAGAAACTAATGAAGTATTTTCTTCTAAATGAAAGATGTTTCATTTGACCAGACAGAAGTAGTTTTTTTTAACTTTTAATTTGGCAGGAAGCAGGAGACTCCTCAGATTTACCCAACTGATTTATTTTTGACTGTGATTTGTTTGTACTTTCCTACTTTGAACACTTTCATAGGTGACCTTCTGAAATGTATTATAAGTCAAATTTGGCAGTTTGAGACAGCATATAGCTCCAAAATCACTTCTTCAATCTCAAGGGATAGTATTTAGGACTATCCTCTCCCTGTTTTCACGTACAAAAGCCTTTGGACCTCTCCCTAGAGATGTTCACAGAGTGCAGGTAAAGAGGGGTGGGGCATAGATCTCACCAATTTGCCTGCATATTTCAAATAGAACAATATTGTCTCTGGGCTTTAGCCAGGGAAATAATTTAACATCCCAGAACAGATAATTTTTGGTTTTGGCAGAGTTGATACTCCCCAAAGAAATAAAAAGATCAGCCTATGAGCTATTGACTTAGAAAACAGAAATTATTTTAACAGAAGTATGTTAAAGCAATGTTATTTTTAATCAGTTTAATCACAATTTTTTTTCCAGTTCTAAGTTTGTACAAGTTTATGCTCACCTGAGCAGATATATAATACCAACCATACTTCCATATTTATGGAATACACATTTCCATCAATAATTGGCAGAACAATCTACAAATTGTTCATAGTTTCTTGCAGATATTCCCATATCTTTATAAATTTTATTACTTCAATTGTTTTTTTTAGATTAAAGATTTTATAAAATTGATCACTAGAAATGTTCACAATTTGTTCTTCTGTTTGAAGTGTCACTTGTTTATCCAGTTTCAACTTCCATCAATTTTGAATTCATGATAACTCATGAGCTGAATACCAAGATTAAAATAGTAACAATAACAGTAACCTTCAGGACTGAGCATAGTTTCTACAGTTTTATTTTCCCCATGATTGCTTTATGCCAAGCACTCCTTTACCACCTGACCCTGCAGTAGAGCACTCAGGTGACAGTCACACTAGGCTGGATATCAAGGCCACGTGTGGGCTGTTCACACTGATGGCACCTTGGGAATGCATTGTTAAACTTTTAAAGTGTTTCATGCCATGGTTTTAGCCTGATCAGATGCCCACAGGATTTGCAGGCATGGCTCAGGGGTCAGGGGTCAGCAAGTGCCATATTGATCTGTCCAAATACATTCTGTGCAAGTAACCACACTGCTGTTGGTGTCTGAGAGTTCAAAAGGTTCAGGTTTTTGGGGTCAGTTTGCCTCTGCCAGAGAACAACCCTCTTCATATTTAACTTACTAGTGTAGCTGAAGCTTTAGAGGCAGCAGTACAACTAAACTAATTTTCATGTCATTCGACAGTTGATGAACAATTTTTGCAAAGAGGAGAGAATGAGTCTGATCTTTATAACTCAGTTGACTTCACACTGGTATTTATTTCCTCTTTCTTAAGTAATGGTTACAGCATTTACTGATTTTAGATCCTAAAAGCAGGTGAAAAGATCAGTGTGTCTAATACGATCTTTTTTTTTGAGATCCATGAAAAGCTGTATCTTTGCACTGCTGCTGATTCCCATTTTTCAGATGCAGTCTCTCTCTTGCAGCACAACCCCAGAAGACACAGCTACCACATAAATGATGCATAGACCAGGCAGTGATACAGCTCAGTGAAGAAAAGCAAACATTGAGGCAAGAAGGAGCTGGGGCAGGGAAAAGGAGTGAAGCAGCAAATGCATGAAAAGCAAGGCACACAACATAGCAGAAATCAGCTACTTTGAGGTATTAGCTATGACAGGAATCACATGAAATGATTTCTGCATCATCTGCCAATTTTAACATATGCCCTATGGGACTTCAGCTGGAGCAGTGATTCAGCATCATACTGCAGTCAACCACACTGTTTTTCCCACAAAATCTTCTCTCCACACTCTACATTCCTCTGTGGGTAAGAGCTTCACTGTATCTTGGGGAACTTTTAGGTCAGGGCAAAAGGATCAGCCTGACCGTGGTGCCTCATGAAGCAGTTGTTGACAGTAGAAGTCATCGTGTTGGAGGGTGGAACAACTGAGAAGTAAATCTCAGCAAATTTTATTCACCATCCCTTCTTTCCAGACCTCTCACTGGTTTTTTCCTCCTAAGCAGAGACTACCATTAACACCCAGTTGAAAGTCAGCCACCTGAAAGTCATGATGATCCTCCAAATGCATGTGGCAGTTTAGTGTAGGCATCAGGAGCTTGATTCATCAGACCAAGGCTGGACATAAACATCTGTATTAGCTGTCTAGACTCCATTTATCATATACTGAAAAGGCTGTTTCTACAAAGTGACCCCGTCATGCTAAAGTTGCTTTCTGAAATGAATGGTACACCAGAAAGATCTTACTTCTCTCCACTGAGAGCAGAGAGAGTTCAGATGAGCTTCAGACATGGTCACAATACAGCAGACACATAATGACGTGAAGCTCAGTCATTGTTGCTCTATATAAGGAATAAAATAATCTATAAACTAGACTATCACAATCCAAGATGCCTTGTAGCTGAATTAATAATTAAAGTTTCAGTTAAAAAAGCATTCATTACCCACAGCATGTTTCAGTTTTCATTTAATATAGAAAAAAATGTTGAATGGAATATTATGATTTGTACTCTTGAGTGTCCACGAGACAAATCAGGATGTACCACAACTGGAACAGACTTTAAGTACAGGATTACTTAAAATTTATCTATTACTAGAAGTAGGTGTCAGTTTGCTCGTTTCTAGGAATCAGCTGTGCCTCCTTGCCAAGAAGAAAGCTTGCAATACCTGTAGCCTTTTGCTTCCTCACAGCTTCTCAGGAGCAGCCTCTCCCAGCTCCAGCCTGAGGCAAGAAGCAGTGATGAGCAGTGGTGCTCTGGGACACTCACGCCCTCATGTTTTTTCTTCACCACATTAAAAGTGTAAGCATGGCCATATGTGCCACTTCTGAGTTTCCCAGAGCAGTATAAATTTACAGAGACATGTTAGGAAGGCCTTCAGAACAAAGCCTTATTTCTGCACTTATCCACAGGTACAAACCACAGGATTTAACAGGGATTTAGAAATACACATCTGGCTCACCCCAATGGTCCCTACAACCATTATTCTGACTCCAGCAGTGGCAGCATGATATATTTTCTAGGGCAAGTATGTGAATGTCACGTGAAAGGGGGCATTCCTTGAACCCTGTTTGTTTGTTTGGTCTGTGGGTGCCCCAGGAAAGCTGAGACCCTTGTGCCCACCCAGCTTGCCAGTGTCCCATTACAGTCTCCTGTATGGGAGGGCAGTTCTGCTGAATTACTCAGGGACATACACTGACAATGTATCAGAGCTGAATCCTTTATAACAATTTAGTATCTCCCCACTTTTATCAAGTATGACTGCCAGCATCCTTGAAGGACACACACTAAATAATTTATGGAATAACACACTTTATCAATAAACAGTCTGATAACAGAAAATAGTGAAAAGTTTAGAAAATTGCAGCTGATAGCAAAAACCGAATTTTGAAGTAATAGACAGACAAGCTCTAATTATCAGTGAAAGCTATTTTGAGATAATCACTCAACACACATAGAGTAAGTTTCATTTTATCCAATAGACATTCCTATAGAGGAGAAGACACGTTCAACTTTGTCAGCTGATCTCAGAATTTATCATGGAGTCTTCCATAACTTCTTCCCATTCTTAATTTTCACACTATTTCTTTACATTTTAGGTGGAGCTTAAGTGACTCCAGTCATACATTCTTTTGTTACTGATTGGTGTAAAATTCTCTGGCTTTGCTCTTAAATCCAAGAATCCCAGAATATTCTGAGCTGGAAGTGACCCACGCAGATCATCGAGTCCAAACCCAGAGTCTAGATGTTACTAGCACCATGTTTTATGAGCAGTAAAATATTCAGCACATGCCCAGTGTGGGGTGGTTGTACTTTGGAGGTGGGCACACCTGGGAGGTGTGTGTTAATACTACAATTAGGTTATAATGAAACAAGTTCATCCAAGGAGAGCAATTTTGCCACAGTTTCTGGTTCAGCAGCAACACATCTGCTCCTGTGTCCCCTGGCTGGCAGGTGCTGTGCACTTCATTGGCTACGTGACACCATCGAGTTCCCCTCCCTGCAAGGATTACAGCAGAGCCTGGCTGAGATTCTCTGCTGTGCTCTACCCTGCATTTCATCCCTCGTAGCATGTGCAGGTTGAATCTGTGGGGAGTCATTGGGGAATAGGTTTCGTGCATGCCAACCACATTCCATCCAGGAAGTAGCGATTGCATTTCACTCTATAATTTCTGGACTGTTATAACTTTCATTAGAATTTAAATACAATTTCCCAGATTTCTCTAATTTTAGCTCTGTCATCTTCCAACAGTGAGTTTACTATTTTCCACAGTCTGCTCCTTCTCAAACATCCTCAGAATCAAGTAATTTCATTCATAAGATGAAATTTGCAATACTGTGACCTCCTTACCTTTTCTACCAAGTCACGCAGGGATTTTATTGGAGTGCTTCTTTCCTTGTTGAATTGAGGCAGTATACCATGGCTTATAATACAATATTTGTAACAATATCAATATATTGATAATGATAATGATAATGATAATGATGATGATGATGATGGTGATAATAATAATAATAATAATAATAACAATAACAATAATAGTATTGTGACTGTATACGTCCTACCATACTGATATGGTATTTAAAGCATCAGAATTGTCTGGATATATTTCTCTTTACCTGAATTCATTGCAACCTTGAATATAGAGAATCTGACTCAGCTGCTCTCTCTCCACACCAGGAGAAATGCCTGTCTGCTGATCGCCTTTTCTCTCTATTTCCTTAGACACCTGTCAGCACCCATAGCCCTCCTTCTAATATAGCAATCCTTTGGCTTATATTTAGACTTTGAAGAGTAAAATGTTGTTAGTCTGACAGGTATCAGGAAACCATATTACTCAACAAACAGCATCCTCATTGCATTTTCAAGGATTCATATTGCTTTTCTTTTCTTGATGGCCATCTTTGGTTTAACTCTCTGTGCTGAGGCAAAATAACACCTTGTCAGGAGTGGGGTTAAGATATTAAAAATACTACACACAATATCTTCATTTTTATAGGTTGCAGGTTTAATGATATTCTACCTCATGTCCTTCAGGTCTTGGATACTAAAGCATCTTGATTACTGTGATGATCTCAGCTTTCACTGCAAAAAGGGGAAATATCTAGCCGTCCTATTGCAAAGAAAAGCTTGAAAAGAGTACTGCAGCAAAAATCTAAAAATTGAAAATCTAGAATCAACATAATATAAAAGGTAGGTTCATGATTTTTATGATTATACATTACTTTGGTGAGGGCAGAGGGAACGGACACTCATTCATTGTTTCTGCATGTTTGAAGGGGCAATATTGAAGAAATTTCATCTTTGGGAATGCTTTGCCACCAATGTCTTTACAGCAGTAACAACAGCCTTCTCCCCTCAGTTTGTGTGAATATGAGTATTCCTACAGTCTCATTTATTCTCTCTGCAGATTCCGATCTTGGAAGCTATTTACTTTGTACTCCTGAAAAGTGCTGCGGTCATATGCAGTAGTGGTACTCACAGGTAAGAAGCCCTGATTGTGCAAAATGGCAGAGTTTGCAGCTAAGCAAACTGATTGCAAAAACTCAGAGATACTTAGTTTATCTATATTAAACTTGCCTTTATAGAAATTGCAGTATGTTCGAATCCTGCACTGCTTAAAAAGGGAGATTATATAATACAAAATTCCTGTTCACTAGTTTTCCTTTACTCCAAAAGTCAAAGGATGCACCTCTTCCCACACTCCATCCTGGCAACACACAAACACCAGCATGAAAGCAAAGAGGGGGATTTTAACTGGAAACCTGAAAGGTTATACCTTCCTTTCGATTCCATTAGGTGGAGCTCTCAGACAAGAAGAAATGAATGAAAAAACAACCCAGCAGGCACCCTTAGGAATTATTCGTACTGTACTATGCAGGTATTTTTTCCTGCCGAGAGCTCACTTTTCTTGATAGAATTCATTTGTATCCAACTAGAAATCTTATTACATGCTTTCAAAACTACTATTACTCAGAAACCTGCCTCTACAACTAGGTTTTCATTAGCTTAACACATTACTGAGATCAAGCTGCAAACTTTGGACGTAGCTGAATGCTGTATCACTGGTCTCAACATAAATAACCAGAACAACAGAGAAATAGCCATGGAACAGGGAAGACGAGCAGATAAAGAATTTAAGAGCAATTTATAAAAATTAGACTATTTAGCAAGTTATTGACCACTAATGATAGAAGTTCACTGACATTAATGGTGCAGGATTCAGCTGAAAACATTGTAATTCAAATGCAAGGGCATAAATCAAACAAAAATCGCAAAGTGTTTGCAACCTGGTTTTCTGCTGCTTTCCCCTTCTAGTTTCTACTCTTCTTTTGATCCCACACTTAACATACGCATTTTTACAAAGTTTTAGAGTAGCTCTCCCAATTCCTACGCAAGGTAAAGGATGGCAATAATCCTGTGTAAAGCACTGTATGAGCAAAGGACAGAATGCTAGGTACATATTTTCAAGACTATTGGCTTTTATGTCACATGTTTATTATGTGAAGTGATTCAGAAATGTCAATACTTTTGCCAAATAAATTTCTGCCTTTTACAAAATTGATGTAAACCATATTATAAAGACTATTATCTGAATTAGCAGAGATTGTCCAGAGATACACGGAAGGAAAGAGTCAGAACTGTTTCCTATTAGATTCTACACCTTAGTTAAGAGAAATGATTAACTTAATTTTATCAATTTAACTGTGATTTAATCTTGCTACTTTTATCTTTTATAAAGGCAAACATGACACATTTGTAACCGACAATTTCACTAAAGCTTAGCCTATCTCATAAATATATGCTTGATTAAAAAAAATGACCATTAAATGACTTCTGACAAATGATGCTGGAAGGTGGTTTGTATTTTGTGTTTCAATATCATGTCTGCTTCCAGATTTTGCAACAAAATCTTCTGCAGACACTTGAACAGTCCGCACAACTGTTCCATATTCAGACTTTTTAAAATTCAGTTGTACCAAAACCACCCTTTAGCATGTTGTGCTAAAATAAAAAATATACAGTGCCCACATGAGAAACTTTGTTTCTGTGTTGAAATCAGTTTGTCTCAATGTTTGATGGGCTTTAGTTTTACACTCTAGATTTGTTTCACCAATGTAAAAAGAAATCTCCTAGTATTACAGACTGCTGCAATGTAGGAAGGGTGTCTTTCCCTAACGCTGCAGCTTTCTCCCTCACTTCCATATTCTGCACTGCACAATCCCTCAGAGGAATGTTTCCTTGTGACAAGGAATATCTTTTAAGCTTTTAATTTTTCCCATGGACATTAGAAAGGGGTCACAGATCAGATCTGACTTTTCCTTCTTGGCACAGACACCATGGAGCAGAATTGTTCTGGTCATACTGGGCAAAGAACACTGCTTCCAGTGCCTATAGTTGTAGCTTCCACGACTTGTTGCAAATACCAAAGACACAAAAAGCCAAAGCATCAGAAGCACATCTTATTTTTAACTTGCCCTTGCCTGCCTCAGGATGGCTTTAATGACTACAGCACGGGTAGGCATTTTTCAAGCTCTTGTCTCTGAATCTGCTCCTCTTTCTGATGTCAATACATATCTGTGCTTTGATATGCTCCATTCTTGGTCACATATGGCTACTTGTACCCTCTATTGTACTTATCCTGAGGCCCTTACCACTAATGGAGGGAGTTATTATTATCCCTATTCTATGTCTTCAGTCTACACGACTTCTTTAGTATTATCTGTGGAGCCCAGGGCAGAGTAGGAAACTGAGCTCAGTTCTGAGGCATTCTAGCTCTGCCCATTGAACTGTACTTCAAGGTAAGGTGACATTACACACAGAGATCAGTGTAGGTCTGATTTAAACTTCAAGTGTGGGAATGTAGGTTATGGTGATCTTACCCCGCTTGCCTAGATTCCAGAGAGAAGTAAGCAGGACAAGGGTCAAGATGGTGGAGAACTGAAGCATTTTGGTGCCCCACAGAGAGCCTCTGATGAAGTTCTCTAGGTAGAGAGCACAACTGGTAAGATTCATCTGGCTAGGCATGGGAGAAACAACATGTAAACATATATTTGCAGTGTAAACTAAAATGCTCTTTCCAAAGATATGAAATCTTTCCACCAAGAGTTTGTTTTTAGGAGGTGAGTACATTTCTTTGGAAATTTTTCCAGCAGAAAATTCTCTACAATCCACTATATGCCTCCTTAACTCCCCTCCTGCTTTCCAGCATCCATGTCCTTGAATGGGTGAGAAAGTTCTTTTCCATGATTCAGTATTTCCCTAAAGTTCAGTACGGCTAAAAGACAGACAGGCAAACTTAACTACCGAGATTTCCATAAAGTTCAATTAAACATGACAAGCTATTGTGACTAGCTCTGTCAAAATCTGGGTGGTAAGTTCTGCTGTGCAGCAAACTGTGCTTGTTTCACATAAGGCTGATGAGGAACAGCAAGATGTTGCTTCTCAGGAGGCTGCAGGCACACGACCCTTCTGGGTGTATCTCCTCAGCCTGCATTGGACCCTCACACCTGGAGCTGAGCCACCCCTTTGAAACAGAGCCTGAGAAGACAGCCAGTGCACATGCTCTGGGCTCAGAAGGGAGACAGCGTGATCCTGATAGGAAAATAGCATTTGCACAGCCAAAATCCTCATCTGTTACTGATCACGCTGCACTGTTATCTTTCTTTTCTTCACCCGATAATCAGGCGTGGTGCTTTGAAGCGAACGTAAATCTACTTTTCTTGACTTCTTTGCCTATCTTTTTGGGAAAATGCTCAGTGCTTGTACTGTGTATTCCAATATGGTTTCTTTTTGAATATCTGTTTCAGAAAACACACCCCTACTGCAGCACAGTGCAGCCTATAGCAATGAAGAGGAAAAATAATAAAATCCTTAAAGACAGATCTGGCATTCTGGGTGCTATACTTGGGTCAAACTTGAATCTGAAAGGCTTCTTTGGATCATTCTCCCAGTCTCACAATAGGTTATTGGTTGTTAGAAATTTCTACTAGCAATTATGTGGGAATAAGTTGAATTGGCTTAACTCATTTTACTTCTTAAACCAATTTTTTATTTGTTCTGAATAAATTCAATCTCCTATTTAGTATCAGTCTCCTCCTCCTCCTAAACTTCATTGAAACCTCATCCTGTCAATGGCTGGGCATTGCTAGTAAACACAGGTGCTTTGAGAGGATCCTGAGATGCTGTGATAAACAAAGCTCCCAGCCGAGTTACATGTTTCACTCAGGACTGATCTGTACAAAACCTGGTAATCCTACACATTTGTTTAAACAAGTGGTTCTGTCATGACCAACCCTGACCTACTTTTCCCAATGCCTTATTTGTTGCACACACATTTCAGCTTTCCTCTGACTATACTCCAAACACAGGCTGCCTTTTGCTCTCTCCTAGAAAAAATGCTCAAAGCAATGTGGGCCCTGATGAGGGAACACCAACACCACTCTTCTGCACAGAGGAGAAAGTACAGCATATTGCCATCAAACCAGAGGGATTAATCTGCTCCTCAAGCAAGCTTGGGATTTATTTCTCTTAGCTGGCCAGTTTGACTTCCTATGGCATGGAAACAGAGGAGCAACATAAAGACGTGGCTCCTGCAAAAAATAGAAGAAAATACAAATGCCATTAAAGGATAACAGCATTTAACAGTGACCACTGTCTAGCCTCTCTTTATTACTATCAAGAGACAGACAGAAAACAAAACCAGTTCACTCCCTGCAGAATGCATTGTTCCTCATCTTTCAAACAGACCCAGGATAGAGCCTTTTGTTAGGCATATCGATCTCTTTCACACTGTACATGGGCTATCATTTTTTTTTTCAGGACATCTTTCTGCCCTTTAAATGACAGCTTGATTGTTAGAGCCAATCTTCATCACAGCAAAGCTGTGTATCTACTGGTTGGGTGAGTGGAGCTATTAGTCCTAAAGTACAGCTGTGTGGTCACTGGTTACAGAAAATGATTTAAAGTTGAAAAGATTCTGTTTTGATGTCCAATATCCAGGTCTAGGAAAGGGAAGGGAAGGGAAGGGAAGGGAAGGGAAGGGAAGGGAAGGGAAGGGAAGGGAAGGGAAGGGAAGGGAAGGGAAGGGAAGGGATGGTATGGGACGGGAAGGGAGGGGTAGGGAAGGGAAGGGAAGGGAAGGGAAGGGAAGGGAAGGGAAGGGAAGGGAATTAATGTACTTCTCTCTCCCTGCACTAAATGAAAAACAAACAAACAAACAAACAAAACAAAAAAAAAAACCAAACCACAAACCTCGGTTACAATATTTGAATAGAGTAAAACAAAACAAAACAAAATTATATCCTTCTCTACCATTGTACCAGTAGGAAGGAGAAGGCATTTAAACTTCATCAGATTTCTCTTTTGGAATCTGACAGAAACATAGCTGAGCCATATTATCTATCTCTTAGGATGGACATGTGCCTAACATAAGCTCTCTTCTGTCCTCTGATCCAAAAGACATGTATCAAAAGCGTTCATAGACAATTAGGTCAGAGATAACGTCTTTGAACCTCCTTTTTCTTAACTCGCTTGCTGAGTTTATTCTAGGTTTTCAAATTCCTGTTGATAAAATTGAAGAATAAAAGTGCAGCTGGGGTTTGTGCAAGTGGCAATTTTAGAAGTACCTTAATTCTCTAAACAGCTTGACTTTTCTCGTCAGGGAGGCATATCTGTCAAATCACATGTTCTTCTCCCTAAGATCCAGAAGCAGTTGGCTGATATCTGAAAAAGGATGATAGTTACATTCACAACAACACAGCAGTGCAATCACATCCACTTTCTACTCATCCTGGACAGAAGAATTAAGTAAATCATCCAAACCTGGATAATGAAGCTGTGCCATAGGCAGAGTTGGGACTGAGCTTTCCCAAGTCTCAACCCCTCTGTACAAGCACAGGGGCATATAACTTGCTCTCGAGGTCTTTTAGAAACCCCAAGTCACTGTAGCAGACAATGACATCAAGAATAAATCCAGCTGGCATCAAATACTGCCTCAGCTAGGTAAAGAATGAAATTCAACCTGGGGAATACAGCAAATATGGTCCCTGTGCCCAGGCCATGCCAGTTCCTGCATCATCCCATAAACCATCTTCCCTCTCTTTCTGGGGTGAACTGTCAGTTTTGGATCAGGAGCAGCACAAAGACAGCCCCAGATGTGTGTGAGGCAATAGCACAAATACTACCTGAAATGTAATTGCCTGTGCCATAAGCCAGAGCCCTGAGAGAGGCCCAGGGGACCTCTAAGTAAACCCAAAGACAAACAGATCTGTCCATCCTCTGCTGCCATCTCCCCTGAAAACATAGGAGGGCTTGTATCTATAGCTTTAAGAGAGTCTGGAAAAGTGGAGCTACCTGATTTTCTGCCCCAATTTGAAGCTTTGATTTGATAAAGATTCCATTCTCACAGCCTTGAGTAATTTTAGTTACTTTTTCTTTTCCCAAACACTCTAACCTGGAAAGTGGAACTCCAGTACCCCAGGAGGGTATTACTGACATGATGCAGCCTGACAATGTGTAACTCCTGTCTCCATCCTGCATTTCTACTCTCAAGTATTCTACAAAGAACATTTTTTTTCAAAGCTGCGTTGTGCCGAAGACTCCATTAATCTGTTCTTTGCTGTGGCCAATATGCACTTCATTCTTCTCCCCACAAATGACCATTATTTTCTACCTCTCCTTGCTGTGAATTTCTCCAAACCATAAAATCTTACACCCCTTTACATTAAACTGTGTCTTCTAAATATTGCACATGATTATGAACTCCTATGATTTTTCTCATTACTTTGGTTCATCCTAATAGCTGACCAAAGGGAGGTCCATTAATTAACATATCTGATAGCTCAGATCTTGTTTTCTGGCTCACTCTTTTGAGAGGGAGATTTGTTCTGTTTGTTTGATTGCTCTTCATGCTGTGTGTTCATGTCTACCCAGGCTTTTATGTTGTGTCCATCATAATGAAATGTGAGATGGTTGATAATTCTCTTCTAATTCACAAAACAGACACAGTCTCGGCAACAGCACATTTTGGCCTAAAAAGCAGTACTTGAAGCCTGACATGTAATCTATGGATTTGTCCAATCTTATTACTGCCACTTCCATCAGTGTTTTTATTATTCAGACATACATCCACTCAGAAAAATCACTAAAGCTACAGAGGTAGCTGCCAGGCAGTCGTTCCATCACTTCTGGCTTGAAAATGGTTTGAAAGAAGCTGTAGAGGTGGAAGGCTCTGATAAGCACCATCAGTCCCTTAAACAATGTATTTTCTTTGCTTCTGCTCACATTCAAGTATTATTTTAGTAGATTAGACTCAATTTTTCACTAATTTTACTGTACATTCTTGTAATTAGGCAAAATTGTGCTTTTGTTGAAGTCAGTGAGTAATAAAACTTCTACAGCAAAAGCTACTGAATATATCAATTTTTAAGATCATAGATGAGAGTTGGGGTAAATTAACACACATTGAGCACTGTGCAGCAATGCCAGACAAACTGCTGCACTCAAGCTTGTTTGTTCACAATTGCCTTTAGTGTTTCTAACATGTGTGACCCTCTTCAGTGAAGACATTCCAGGAACAGTTGGCCGTGTGCATTCACTGGGCATCTTGGACATATTTCTGACACTCATTCTCCAAGGAATTGTTCTGTAAGTCTCAAAATCATTCTAATAAGCCAGAAAATGTCTCTTTATATTTTCCTTGCATTTAAAATTCCTGTGAAGCCACTGAAAACTGGGCATGCAATGAGAGGTCATATTTAGAAATGATCAGTCTGTGTTTGACTGTCTGCATCAGAATTGCCTCCAGCTAACACCAGTGTAAATCACAAGCCTTTCACTGACACCCCTGAAATCACATGCAAAAGCAACTGTCCTAAAGAAAATAAAGGGATTAGGCTGGTTAGATGTTTTAATTGATAAAGGAATTTAAAAAATCTGATTTCAACCTCAACTCATCAGTATCCTGTCCAGTCTGCCCCTAACTTACTGAAAGAGGAAAACACAATGGTTTTGCATTGCTTCCAATTTTGGGGTTTTGGTGAGAAAAGATTAATAGTTACAGCTTCTCCAAGCAGCAATCTCTGTCTGTACAAGCCTTATCCACCAGCACTCACACCACTGGTTGTTTCCTGCTCAAACACTGCAGCCCACTCCCAGGGATCCCCTCCCAGGCCAGGGATGTACTGTGAGTCGTCAGGATTTGCTCCCATTAGGGGAATCCAGGGTGACACAGGCTGTCCAAGCCTGGGGATATAAAACTGACCCTGCCTTTCCAATAGATTTTAGCAAGTCTGAATAAACATCCTGGCAGGAGGACTGGGGAGCCAACAGGGAGCAAGGATAACTTCATTTTGGCTAAGATTGCTGGTGGAATTAACGAGAAACAGCCTGGTCTCCTTGTGCCATCTACGGTGCACAAGCATTCCGTACATTAGCGTGGGATTTAATTTGGACATTTAAAGCTGCCTGCCTTACGTTGTGACTGTGGGTCTTTTAACCCATCTTTTCTGCATGTTCTTCCTTGCAAATGTATATTTGCTGGAACACATTTTCAAAGGGAATCGAGAAAGGGAAAACTGAAAGCTACATGTATTAGTATTCCTGTTTAATTTAATATCATCTTACTAGGTGGAAATTAAAATGATTTTTCTGTCACTGTTATCTCTCTTCCCTTGGCAAAGATTGATTTCCTTCTTCCCTGCTGCTTACTAATAAGACATCTGAAAACTAAGATGCTTTTTATGTTTACTTCCTTGTTTAAATCAGCTTTCTTAACTAAGGACAGCTTTGGCAATATATTTGTTGTTTAACTTGTGATTTCTGTGTTGGCTCAGGCTCCACCAGTGACAGAACATCAAACACAGAGAGACTATATATTTTTAATTACTCAGGGATGCCCTCGTGCATAAGTACATGCAAATTAAACAAACGGATTTCAAAACCGGTTCAGAACAGATTGCACATTACACAATCAATCACATTTTGGTTTCAGAAATTATGGTGTATTATTTTGCTTCCCATGCTGACAAGAACGGAGGTTATCAGCCATTCCCTTGCCATTACTACTGCTGTGTCTGGCACTGCCAGGTTTGGTAACACTCTAACGAGAGCTGAGAAGCTGAGGAAGGCTGATAGTGCACAAATGCTTGAGTGTGAGAAAGAGCTGAACAACTCCTCTACATAGAATGACACCTTGCTGCAAAGGAAACACCAATGTCCAATGAGTGGATTAGAGAACATTTGTGTCAAAGAACTGGACATAAGCATCCAGCCATCTGCCTCCAGAATCTAGCACTCCTTTGAACTGGAAATGATAGACTAATGAGCACAGTTGCTGTTTGGAATCCAAGCTGCATGGTATGAACTTGGTACTGGCACCCAAGTGACATTACAGCTCTAAACAAGATGTAAACATTTCAAAAGACAAAAAAGGTTCAGTGAAAATCTTGCAGGGCAAGGTGGTCATACCAAAGGAAAAAGGTAGGGGAAATGGCCATCTGCCTACTGCAGATGAGGAACCAAAGCATTAGAGACAGAGGTGGCATGGTGGGTATCCCTAAAGAGCTAACCATCCCTCCTGCACAAAGAAGCTGAGCTTTTTTGAAAAGCTGAGTAATGTGTCCTGCAACACATTCTCTTGAGATATTATCTCATTCCCTTTAGACATTTCACTGTATTGGAGGCCTCCTTATTTAAGAGCCTACTTTCTCTTTCCTACTTTCTTTCCACTACATCTTAAATTCCCATGCTCAGGATTAGTAAGTTTTTCTCTAGAGTATTTATGCCTGGAATACCTACATAGATCTACATACATCTTACCTTCTTCCTCTCAACTTTGATTATCCTTCATTTATCCACGATTTATATGTTGAAGTTTTAGTCTTCTCTTCTTGATAAAGTTGCTCTCATCTTTCTTGGGGTATTGTGTCTCAAGGTGTCTTTCAGCCCTTTCTTACATGACTCAATGACATTCTTCTGTATTTCTGTATTTTTGATACAACTGCACTCAGAACTGGTCTGTCCCCACTAGAGATCAAAGGTGACAACTCTCTGCATTGTACCAGAAGCAGCTCACACCTTATGAGCAGCCTGTGTCCCACCAAGGGTGCCCTCACCAGCCACCTGCTTGGGTGACCTGAGGGAAGGGTGACTGCATCTCTGGTTGCCTCGCAGTGCAGGGCTGGTCTTGGGGCACCTGGTTTCTCACCTGGAAGCCTGGTCCTGGTCAGCTGTGCTGGACAGGCAGGCAGGTGTCTGGACACACTTCAGGGGCTGAGTGCCAAGGTTGGTGTGCACGCGATGTGCTGCTACATGGACACTTCTGGCACTACAGAGCTCAGGGGTGAGTTGAAAGCTAAACCAAAGCTGCTGCTGGGGGTGAACAAGCAAGCGATGCTCTTTCATCCCATTTCCATCTTCCTGTCCTATTTTCGCACTATCTATCCACGTGCACCTTTGGTGAATATGCCAAAGGCCACAGAATCGCTGAGGGAAGCTTGGCAGTCTGTGACCCATGCCGACCTGCCGGAATTAAAAAAAAACAATCTTTATTTTATCGGAGGTGGGGAGGAGTGACCTTTCTGCTCAGAAAACGGAGACAAGCCTCAGCCGTCCTCCCCGCCGCCGGCCCCCGCTCCAGGTCGGTCTCTGACGGGGAACGCGGGTAATGGAGATGCCAAGTGCAGGCGGAGGGGGTGGACGGGGAAAGGAAATCCCATTCCCTCGCACCCCGCCGCCGTTACAGGCACAGCACAGACCCGGCCGGCGGGGCTCCCCCGCCACGCGGCGGCGGGAGG
>JAHLSL010000014.1:7171308-7211446 GCA_025920805.1 Petroica traversi | reverse complement strand
GGTGCGGGTGCCGGAGGGCGGCCGCTGCGCTGCCTTTGCGGCCCCACATTGGTATGCAGGCGGTGGCTGCGCCGCCAGGCAGACCTAAAAGGTGAACCCAGGGGATGGGGAAAGTCAATGCTTCATCAGTCCAGCGGCAAATCGGGAAGTTCCAGAAAATGAAGGGAAGGATGTCAGGTATCCGGCCAGTGCCAGCAGGCAGACTTCGGAGAGGGGATGTGAAGCAGGATGAGTTTCTCCTTTTTAGGGCCAGGTTGATGGAGGGAAGAGGGGGAGATGACAGGAAAATGTGCATGGGAAGTTCTGGATGGTAGTGCTCCGTGTCTGATCTCACTGACACTGCATTTCCTACGTGCTATTCTCTCTCTAAAAGGGTTAACACTCAAGGGTTTACCACATGCTCAAGCTGGGCAATTTTAGAAAATGTTGATAAAAAGTACACAACTGATGAACATTTACGTGCTGACTGTGGTGGGACACAAGAGGGGATGTATCCTACCCAGCCGTTTCCCCACCTGAGAGAATTTTTTGTTGGCTGTTTCTGCTCTTAATGTTTGTTTGCATTGAATACCCTGTGCTGAAGCGTAGAGACAGCAACACATAGTGTTTAAAGTGGAAAAGACCTGCCGAAAGAAAAATGGTCCCGAGCACTTGGGCTGTAACTGTTTCTGTCCTTGACAGACAAGCTGTCAGGAGCAGGAGCGAACTCCAGCTGCGTGCGTTATCCCTGGCGGGATGTATTCGGATGCCGCAGGGTGTGGGTGCGTGTACACAGTGGGGAACTGGAGAAAAATCAAATTCACGTTCCACACGGGGGAACGGGGACCGAGCCAGCTGTAAAGTGTAACCGAGTGATTCAGGGTGATTTGACATTGAGTATTGGTGACCAAAAGCTCCCCTTTGCAACAGGGGTTTGTACGTGGAGGAAACGGTTCCGAAGGCGATTCTCTTGCCATTTTGGTTTGTGCTCTGTTCAGATTGCGTTTTGAAGGGCTTTTGACCTGACCACTTGATCAAACATGACATTACCGTTAACACACGCTACTAATGTGATTATAACAGCAGTGACATCAATGTTTCCTTGCCCTGCAACTACAGTAGCAATGCATTTGTTTACTTCTCCCATGCACGCTCTGAAATGTCTGTTACTCAACAGCTCTGAACTGCAAGGGAAGAGGGAGGAGGAGGGGGAAACTCTTAGACATTTAAAAATGGCTCTAGCTCTGTTTCCCTTATGCATATAATTATATGGAAATAAAACAACCTTCAAGTCCTCTTTATTGGTTTTTTTTCCCCCCAGTCAGTACACTTGTTTTTATCTAAGTGGCAAAAACCTCTTCACACTTTGACATGTCAGGTTGTGTCACACGTTCCTTTCCGAATTAACAGCAGTGCACAGCTTCTGCCCCTCTCCCAGCTGGCAGGAGCTAGCAGGTGAGAGAGTTATAGAGGCTTTGCCATTTAGTGTTAATTATTTCACAGCAAAACAAACTGTTATTTATAGAACTGTGTGAAATGTGGCAAATTAATGTGGTTTGCAGAAAACTTTAAATATCAAGAGTTATGTGTGAGGGTGATGAAATATCTGAAGTGTTGATATGATCAAACATATTTTGTACTACCCATCATAACTGATGTTAATCAACTTAATAATTGTAGAAACTATGAAAGAGTCCATTCAGTTATTGTCTGATCATTAGTGTTTCCAGCTGGCTCATTAGTATTTTGAGCACATTGTTTTTAGGAAACAAGACGTAGATTTGTTTTTTTAACACAAGATTTTATTCTAAATAAGGTGAACATATATGTGTTTATATAAAAATATACATATAAGATTTATATACAATCAAATGGGTATTTTCCAGCCTGCCAGAACTGAAAAATAAATGGAGCAATGATTATCAGTATTGAATTTGATTTGCAGTTGTAGTCGCAGATGTGTTTGCTTTGGTTTGATACTGTGTGTTTGTTATTGTATATTAGCAAATGCAAAACGTGAAAGATCTGAAATGCACCTTTTCCTATTGCTGAGATGCCTGATAGAAGGCAATGATATCCTGGCCTTGCCCAGCTCCGTGTGGAATTTTGCAGTTGGTGTTGACGGAGTCAGAAACATATTAGCAGATTAGCATGTGATTTTGTAACTGCATGATGTTACGAAAGTTGACAGAGATATTGAAACAGTAAAAAGGGTAGAACCGGTTACTGTGGAATAAATACCAAGAGGCCTTATTTTTGAAATAATTTACTTATTTGCTCAGAAGTTTGGTGATGATTTTGTTTCTGTTCAGTGTTTGTGCTCGTGCCCCAACTCAACTATTTTCACCAGCTTGCTCTCTTTTAATATGTGGTAGTGTTTCAAAGGTGAACTCTGAAATATCACCTGTGACTGAGACACAGTGCATCAGGTAGATGTAGATCACCTGTATGTATTTTTTTTAAATAAGACAGGTTTTAACATCCTGACTAGTGCTTTTATTCAAGGCAAAGACAACTTGTTATCATGTTTCTACTTGAGCCAAGAGAAATTTTTTACCATATTGCAAAAATTAGTAATTTCATGGTCTGAAAGCAGGTTTTTTAGTCCAAAAGTTATTTAATAGGCTGTTCAAAAATTGTGTTACAGGATATTTCAAATCTTTGCCCTTTTTGTATGAAAAAAGACTGTGAAGTTACCACTGCTTCATCAGCAGAAGTGTAATGAATTTTATGGATTAATTCCCACTGCAAGGTAGCACGCTATAGCATGGTCCCAGGAATCTTGTCACATGAGACTTAAACATGCAGTGTGTTTCTGGATAAGTCATTCTTTACTCAATTACTAGTCAGGCAAATTTCCTGAAGATTTATTAAATATTTTCTGTAAGTGGCATCTGAGAAAAGTAACTGTAATAAAAAACACAGATTTGCTTATTTTCTATTTTCTTCCTTATAAAATGGATTAATAAGAATCAGAGTCTTCATGGTATGCCCTGTGTGCATCTTACACCATTTCATAAACAGGCTTAAAATGAGCATTGAAGATGATTCTAGCATAGGAGGGGCTCTGCAGAGATGAAAGGTTAGCCAAGGTCCAAGGATGGACCATGCTCCATCCTTGAGATGTCCTTGTGTCATACGAGTGCTCAACTATACTTCTTCCCCTCCAGGTGAGTGTAAAGCAGAGAGCCTTCAGGCTGCTGTAAGGCAGGACATGTAGATCTGCCATATGCAGCTCCAGCCCCATTTGCTGGAGGGCCCAGTCCAGGATCGATTTTCTACTGTCTGTTCTAGGCAAGGTGATGATTTTGTAGTTGTTCCTCACAGTCTTAAAATCTGTGAGCCTTGGATTATTCATAATGTGACAAGCACTTCACCAATTTGTGTGTTGTTTATAAACAGCTCGGAGGTGGGATTGTTTGGATTAATTATACAATTGATGCCACGATTCTAACACTTGAAACTGGCAGGGCCCTTCAGATGACAAATTTGGGGGCGGTATTAGGGAATATAGTGTTGCTGTAACAAGTGTGTTAAACCTGCAGCATGAGCAGGCCATATCTTGCTTCACTAGAATAACAGTCTTGCACTCTTAATGCAAACTCTGTGTGTAAGGAGTTACTGAAAAGGTGGTGTAAGGGAGCTATGACAAACAGACATGTTTGCCCTTCACCTAAAGACCCAGCTCTGCTCCGGGTACGGACGTGCCATCAGATGCTCGCCTGGCTGCTCCCTCCCTGCTGCACGGCACTGCATCAGGGCTGCAATTGGACAGCCAGACACATGGGAAAGTTCCACTGCTGTTCCTCAGTGGGTGACTTTTCCCCCAGTTTCTCTTTGATGCATGAGTGTTTTCTCCTTTTCCTTCTGAATGTTAATCCTCTGAACTGTGACTTAGTGCGTAATGCGGTTTGTAAACAAACTGCACGGTTTGATTTTCCTGAGGTGGGCTGGCCAAATGATGAGTGTGCTGGAGAGGAGCACACACTTGCTTATTTGTTGTTCTACATTAAGCTAGCTTTTAAAAAATGAAATATCTTAATATCTACTAAAACAGCTTTTTAAAAAAAACAACACGGGTTACTTTTAAAATGCATTGCTGGTATGGTTCATGTAGTTGCATAGCAGCTTCTACTCTTATTAGAGGCATTCTGATAACTTTTAAAATTTTACCCAAGTGAGAAAATTTGAGCTTTAGCTTGGAGGGGCTCATAACACTGTCTGCTGTGGAAAATTACATTCTTATTTTCAATGTTTTGGTATAATACTTTGGAATACCAAAGTTATTTCCAGCTGTTTTCACAAGTCACTAAATCACACGTAAAGGATACCAATAAGGTGGCATTCGGAGTTTCATTATAGTTTGAATGTGGATTATGGTTGCAAAAAAGATGTGGAAAAAATTGCTTGTGACTGATGAAAAAAGGCGAAGGAATGGTAAAAGAAAGAAGAATGTTATATCAAGATAGTAGAAGAGAGACTCCAGTGTGTCCAAATTTTAAAAAGTGGAGCTAATGTGAAGTATAATGAGAAGCTGAGAGCACAAAAATTGCCACTCTCCTGCACAGAAACTGTATGTACATATGCATGTGTATAGATATATACATTTGTACAGTCTAGGTGTTCAAATTAGAAATTTGTAACTCTAGAGGAAGCTGAGTATCTTTACATGGATATTTTTTCCTTTTTCCTTGAAACCTGACTCTATTAATGCCCAGTAGGAATTTACTTGAAAGCCAAATAGTGTTGCAGATGCTTTCTTGAGGACTCAATGATCAAACATGACTGATATTGAATATTTGGGTTATAAATTAATTATTTTATAAAGAAAATGATAATGCTTCATTCACTTTTGAAAAAATGATTCAGGTTATGTGAGCAGGAAGAAATACATTAGTAACAAATAGATTTTACATCTTGTGTTTTCCATTGACCTCAAAGAGACAAAGTTGCTACTTACCAGGGAAAAATCCTATTAGGTAATTAACCTATTGTGATCAAGAAATGTATGTGACAAAAGAGCATCTCAGAGAGAAAATAGCACAACTGTAATATTTTGGCTCAAACCAGTAATTGCCAACATCTTCTTGCAAAAGTACAAACGTACAAATCTTTAATGTAATACATCTTCTGTGTTTATGTTTTTAAGTGCAAGGGATGAAAGAATCCTCCTGAAGTATGAGTGTTAAAACCTATGCACAGTGAAACCTGCTTCAGGATTATGATGTTTTTTGGGTATTATGGTATTTTATGTAACACCTGAGTAAGAAAATGTTTTGGTTTGCATGAAATACAGCAATGTGTTTACCAACGGCTAGGGAAAAAGAAGTGCCTTTTGTATGTGCCTCTTCTGTATTTATTGCATATTGGGGTAAAGCTGAACTCATGGAGAAAATTTTATTTGCTATTCACTATCCATTTCAGTGGTGAGTTGTGTGTGCTGTGAACCCTATTAAATGATTACCCAACAAAGTCATCATGATACATACAGCAAAAATTAAACAAGATCTTCATTAAGTGGTGCTCTTCATGGAATCTATATATGAGACAGTTAGGTAACCTGCAGTGCATGTTTCTTATATAGCTCTTATGATTAGTGCACTCCTGAACACATTATCGTCACCTCCCTTGTGAGATATGTGTATAGAAATGGGCTTAAAAATGAGTTTACAGCCAATCTCCATTTTAATGACTTGTTTTTATTTTCTACTGCAACACCATTCTGATGCTTAATAGGGATGATAACTGAGTGGGAGTTTAACGAACTCTTGGTACCAATGAAGATAAAAGGAAGACACTGAGCATACACAAGGACATCAGTATATGTTTCTAGTGGCTGATACAGCATAATTCAACTTGGCTGCAGTGCCCATGAAACAGGGAAGTTTAAGATCCTTAGGTCAATGAGGAGGGTGCACAGCAAGGTCACCACCCTGCTTGTCAGGAGAGCTGACCTGGGCCTCCTCAGGGATCTGCTTGGTAGAGTACTGTGAGATAAAGCAGATCAAGCCGTGGAGGGAAGAGAGGCCCAAGAAAACTAGTTGATACTCAAGGGTGGCCTGTTCCAAGACCAAGGGCAAAGTATCCCAAAAAAGGAATTGGGCAAATATGCCAGGTGGCCTATGTGGATGAACAGGGAGCTCCTGGACAGGCTCAGACTCAAAAAGGAAGCTTACAGAGCATGGAAGCAAGGATAGATGGCTTGAGAGGAATACATTGAGATTGCCTGAGCAGCCAGAGATAGGGTTAGGTAAGGTAAAGCCTAGAATTAAATCTGGATGGGGATATCAAGGGCAACAAAAAGAAATCCTTCTACAGGTCTGTGGGTGATAAAAGGAAGACTAAGGAAAATGTGGCTCCCTCCAGAAGGTGGTTTCTCAGGACATGGAGCAGACTGAGGAACTCTGTAACTGTTTTGTTAGGTACATGAGTCAGCAATGTGCGCTTATCCTTGCTTCCTCTGGGGGCTTGCTTTTTGTGTTTGAATTTATTCAGAAGCTCCTTCCAGTAGACCAGATTGCAGAAAGCCCCATCAAGCTGGCCTTGGACTGTCCTAGGATCGTATGAGCCTATCAAACATGTATTCTTGAGAGTCTTCTATGGGAACAAGTACTGGCTGGCCTGTTGTTATTATGCACTCTTTCCTTAATTCTTAATGTGTGCTAGACAGGTAAACCAAAGGGATAGAGGCACAGAACTGAGTGGGAATCCGTTCCCAGTAGTCCTAATCTTCCTTACATTTTACATCTACAGTTCCTACATGATGCTCCCAGGTATGGTGGGGTGTGGAGCTGAAGTCGTACCTGACAGGACACCACTAGAGCAGAATGATCACTGTGCTCATATGTGGAGGATGAAGCCTTCACAGATCATAGAAGCCTGAAGGTTGAAGACAAAAATTGCAATACAGTTATAGCCTGTTTAATTCTTACACCTCTGTGGGGACTCCAGCACATTTCTAGGAACTGGAAATTAGTTCAGTTACATCGCTCTGGCTATAATATAATCATGCTGGGCATACTCTTGTGTAGTGTATATATATATATTTTTTTCTGTAATCTGGTCCAATTTTTATCTTATTGTTTGTCTTCAGCTGTACAAAGCCTGTCACATTAACTGTCATGCCCGTACAGGTAGTTGGTACAATAGGATTTTCAGGTACTGCCTGGCTTAAATGTGAACTGTGACTTTGAAGGAAAAAGCAATCTCATGGGAATGGCATGCTTCAACACCAAACCTGTCATCTCATACCTAGGCTACTCACAGCTTGTATTTAGGTGGAGAGCAGATTAATAACTAGAGAAAAAGGCATTTAATGCAAAAGGCCATGGTACCTTTTCTTCCCAGGTAGGAAAAGCCTTCTCCTCAGCAGTTGGAGCTGTGCTGCGATGCTCTCCTGCCTGTCTGGATGGTGGGCAGACTCAGGGGAGGGCAGGGAAGCTGCACCAAGGGATAGTGGGTCCCCTTTATTCATTATACACCTAAGAGTAATCCAAATTTACAAGATGGAGTTATCAAGAGTGATTATTTTCAGTGCAGATCCAAGACAAATGAGAGCTGTGGTGCATCTGTTGTCAGGGGTTTAAACAGTGATTCCCTCATGTTAGTATACAGGCTCACTGCCACCCCCCACCTTATTAAACACATGAAAAGCCACATTTCTATACCTCAGTTGTTGGTTTTTTTTTTTAACTTGGAGATGTATCAAAAATGATTAAAACATTTTGAGCCTAGGAAAAAAAAACTTACATATTTGAATGCATAAATTGCTATTTTTGAGAATTCTGAAGTGACAATAATTTTTTCTCTCATGTGGGCTTACAGGCCTGGAGAGATTTTAAATTAAAAGTGGAAGAGAAAACTTGCTTTTAACTAGAGTTCATGAAAGCTCTGTTAGTTCTAAAACTAAATTATGTATGAAGCAGTAAGGTCCTGTATTGTCTATTAAATTCACATGACAATTTCCTTTTTAAAATTTTACTCAGTGTTCAGGTGAATAGATAGTATATGTAATGTATTTATTCCAGACTTTGATGAACCTGCTGCCTTTAGGAATTAAATTTTTGACTGCTCCTGTCCCAGGAACAAGACATTGACACCAAATTCATTTAGATTGAGTCTATCCTTGGAAGTGCTGTGAATTCCAAGGATAAGCATGTGATGGTATTATGAAATAGTATTACCTTTATTATCTGCCAAGGGTTTCTTCTCTTACTTTTGGCCACACAAACAAGGTCAGCTGGAAGGAGGGTAGAGCACAACAGACACATCCAGGAGTGGCTTGGAAGGCACTGCAGCCACTATTGTGAGTCATTCTCTTTTAATCAGGAAGGCAAAATCCTATGGGCATGTGGGATGATACATAAAGGAAGGCAGAATTTCGCTTGCTGTGGAGGAGCTGTTCATTTGTTACAAACATTCAGCTGACTTCAGTGGAGTGGTGCCAATTCCTGTTAGCACAGGCTTTGCTTCTGAGGATACATGCACGCGTTAATAAACAGTTGCAGTCCTTCTTCAGGCTGCAGAAAGTAGCAACCAAGTAAGAGATGCAGCTAGAATGACATCCAGACACCTCTGTTGCTCTTCAGCCAGTGTGGCCAAGTACCTATTTTGAGCTGATTTGGCAATGATTGATGTAATACACAGACCTTAAAACTAGTAACATCTATTAATGTGTAATTGTTTCTACACAAAATGTTCCTAAATTGAAAGGCAAACTGTTATCTCATGAAATAGAAATGTTCATGATACATGGTTAAAAAATACAGCTATGTAATGTGTGCCTTTGGTTCAGCTGACTTCATGAAAGAAAGAGAGAGAATCAGCACTCCTGTGAACCTCTGTATGAACATAAAAGGAGTCATTCTTGAATAAGCTTATGGATATTCTGCTACTATTTTATGAATTTTCTTATACGTACTGTGGTCCTCTGGATGATTAGAGAAAACAAATGGTTCTTGTGATAACTATAACTTAAAACCTCTTGAGATTCAGCAAAGAGAAGGTTCATTGAAAGGCAGCATCCTGGGTGGGATGTACCAGTGGTAGCTGTGCTTTGTGGAGTGGGAAAAGTTTTGCAGGATACCTTGCTAGCAGCTGGAAGAAAAGATTAATATACAATATAGCATGCATGGATGGATGGACGGACGGATGGATGGATGGACGGACGGACGGACGGGTGGATGAATGTCAGGCAAATACTCTGAGGAGTGGCAAACCCGAGGTGCATTTCTCTTGTGGAAAGCCACTTTGAAGACAGAAGAGTCTACCATGAGAGGAACATTCCAGTGTCTGGTGAGGAGTGAATCTGCAGAGCTGTTATGTCAGGACAGGCTGCATTGTGGCAGTCAGTCTTTGATGCAGTCCTGAAACCAATCTCGGATAAACAATACGATGTTTAGAGTGTTGTGCCATATTAAACAACCTGATGTTATGACCCAGCATGCATATAGCATATAGCAATTTTTTTTTTAGGTTTTTTTGGGTTAGGTTTTTTTTTTTTTTTGTATTTTATTAAATAACATTACGGTCTGTGTAGTAAAATGCTTTTCTTAATTTGCCATTTTTAAGATAGCTGTTGTTTGAATTAAGCTTGTGAATAACCTTTTACATTCCTGTGATTTCTGCACTGGTACTGTAACTTCATTTCTTTTTGACCTACATTTGTAATAGTAGAGCAGTTGCTTAAACCGTGAAATCCATTTATTTTTCTCTTGCATTTCAGTTAGTAGGTAGTTTCAGAGCTCTTATGTTGTAAGACTGCAGTGTTGCTCTCATAACTGGCTGGATGGTGTCTACTGCTTGATTTCAGTTCCAACCCATTCTCTTCATAGTTTTTTATCCTAACATGCAGCCCTACGGCCACCTACTAGCCTCAGCCTCCTCCCACCAGAGCTGTTTTTCTGGAAACCTTTGCTGGATTTTCGTTTCTTACATGTAGGCAGCAGGTTTTGTGCCCTGATAGAGGACAGACTGGGAAGTGCAAAATTATCATCACCTCTGAGCATCACAAGAGAGGAGAATAAGCACTTTCAAAGCAGAAAGGCACTACATTTTTCTTTCCCTTGCTGTAATAGTAGCAGATGGCACTTGTGGCCCAGAATAATTTGTCCTTTGAATAATGGATCTTGCTAAGGGAAGCTTGATTTTGCTTTTACTCAGTGTGTAAAAAGTTAACTTAAAAAAAATTAAACCTACATGCGAATCTTATTATTTACCTGGATTTTGCTGGTTTATTTTTTACCAATTATAATGGTTCTGGTTTTGAAAACATTCTGGCAATATATGTTACATTAAGGTTTGCACCAAGAAGATTTGTTATCATGAGTTTAGATATGTTACACAAACCCACATATGTGCACAAATTTATTACCAGCAATGCTTGAATTGAAAGTGGTCACTTCATTTGCCTATTACCACCAAACACATCTTGATTTCCTTGTTTTGCTTAACTCCAGGTCACAGTTTGTTACAGTTTATTGCACAGTTATGGGCTGGGTCAGCATCCCAGAATTGAAGGGTGAAACCACTTGGTTTGCAAAAGCAGTTCCTGGAGCTCCTGACAGTGTGAAGTTTCCATGGCTTTTCATTACAATTAAGCCAACAGGAGTGAGAATGGAAAAAAACTCCATTGCAAATTAAAGGCACTTCTGAATTAACTTTCTGGATGGGCTTTATCACTGGTCAAGATGGTGGAGCACCCATGCCTGTCCCATTTTCTACTCAGCACCTTTGGTGAAGGATTCTCTCTTTCAAGAGAATCCTCAGCTTTGATAGGTGGAATGTCCTTATTTTGGTGAATATATATATATAAACTCTGTGGTGTTATAACCAACACTGAGATTTAAAAAGTCACTTGATTTTCACCTGACCTGGACTTGCTCTTAGGTTTTTGAATGGGTATCTATTTATCTATCTATCTGTCTGTCTGTCTGTCTGTCTGTCTTTCTATCTTTACAGAAATTTTATAATATGATATAAAATGCAAATGATAAGTTCTTAATGTATTGATTTATATTAAAAAGCAGTTTAAAGAGATATGTGCACAGAAACCTGTATCAGAAAATCAGGAATAAATAAGGAGAGGAGAAAGGAAGAGTTATTTTAGGTAGCTTGTTAGGTGCATCACTGAAGTACTATATTGCTTTATTACTTAGTTAAGGATAAAATGAATAAATAAAAGTAAATACTAAATAATATTTCTTTCATTAAGAAAGGTTTTCTGTCTCAGGGAGTTAACCAAAGAATAAAAGTATTCCTGTAAACATCTCACAAAAAAAAATTGCACTTTTGCACACTTAGCACTATTGCAAGTTTTTTTCTGTTTATATGTGAGGGTGGTTTATGCCTTTTTAACTGTGCAAGACCTACTGGGAAAAGCCTAGTCAACTGTAGAGAAAATTATTGATTTTTCTGTAAGTTTAAGTGCACTGGTGTGGAAAGGATGGTCTTACACTTCTAAAATATTTTTAAAATGTGAACAGCAGTCGACTTCGACCAGCCTGCATTTGTGTTTGCTCAAGACCCAGCACTCTGGAGGCAGAAAACTGTAGTAGTAGAAATAATACAATATCCCTGTAAAAATAGAACAAAAACTGTAATAACAGAAATAATATCCAGCCTCTATACTGTAAATACAAAAACTATGTACACCATGATGTCCAAATACTTTACAGAAAAGATGGGTGTTAGTCCCCCTGCTTTAAAGGAAAGAAAACTGAAGCTGAGGAGGCTGGGGGCACTTCCTTGCATTTGCTACTTGGACCATGGAAGAACTAAGCTTATAAACCAACTCTCTGTATCCCAGTCCAGTGAGCTGCCCTTGAAACTGATCCGGAATAAGCTAATGATGTTGGTGATTACTGTGTTTTGATCTGAGAATGTAGTGGTAATGGATTGCATATCATACACTATCATTTTATGTAATTTTCCAAACATTTATAAATAATTCAAACTTCAGGTTGGATGTGGCACATCAAAGTTTTATCTTCTCATATCCCCCTGTCTTTTTCCTTCAAAGGAACATTGGAGACACTGCTGACATGTTATAGCCATTAAATAAAATGTGAGATTTTGAAAGGAATGACATTTGAGTATCAGACTTTGGCTTATTATGGTAAAGTAAGAGCTTTGCTAGTAAATCTGCTTAGAGTACTGCCATCCTGAGGAGAAGTATATTGACACTGTAAACCTCTGTCATTTCACAGAAAGACTAAAGGATGTTTTTGACGAGATGAAAGAGGGTTGTTTGGTAGAGAGGGCAGAGTTCTTCACAGTAACTGTTTGTCTCAAATAATATGTTATTATTTTTAACAACATATTATATATGTCAACTTTCACTGAAGTGGGAACCACTGCTTTCAGCAAAAGGAAGCATCATCATCCTAGACTCCCACTGAAAAACCAAAGCAACTCTGAACTTCAGATTTGATTATATTACAGTGTATTCAAAACTAAAAGTGTTTGAAGCTACCTTTGACCTTCAAGCTCTTTCGTTGAATATGGTAACAACAAATTATGTTGCCGAATGTTTAAAGTTGCATGAACAAACTCATTTCAAAATGGATGTGGTACAGAAAAAGCCTAGAAACACTTAGGAAGGATTCAGAAGGTAGAACTGCCTAATAAATTAAGAAAGAACCAAACATTAGCAATGACTGGCTGAAACCAACACTTTTTCTTGTTAATGACACAGAAATGAAAACAAAACCCATTCCATGTGATGATACCTAAACTACTGTTCGCTGTTTTAAACTTGGAGAGATGTGTTCTAGGCAGGAATGCAAACTTCCCTGGAGAGCATGTGAAGGAGGTAATGCAGAAGGAACCAATGTGGGGAATCCTATTAATGGGTGAAAATGCAATACCTCCTGTGACTGGAGATTTAGACATAATGAAGTTTCAATCAATTGATTACAGGGCTCGCTAGGAGAGAAATAACATTTTCAGCGAAAGCAAGAAAGATGTTCTATTCAAACTGTCTGGATGTTATTAATACAACATTATTGCTTTTTTAGGCATTGTAAGAATTTTTGCAGCAAAGAAATGTAGAGAAAAGATCTGCAGGGACCATTAGTTTAATTTGCAGAAATGTACAGTGCTCCACTGCCCTCTTTTGCCATGTACCTGGAAGAGCAGCAGCTACAGTAACAGGTGCCACCACTGCAATGGGTTCCTTTTTCTTCAATGGCAAGTACCTTTTGAAGAGCCTCAAAGACCAACACACAAGTGATCCTTTGGGAATTTTCTCTTTCATGTTACAAAAGGAAGAATACTTTGAATATGACCTCTCCATTTGTGATGCTTAAGGACCAAATGTTCATTCTTCAGCTCTGCAGATTTTCCAGTGATGTCTTAGTTGAGAGTTAGAGTTTGATCCCAAGTAAATTTTTTTCAGAAGGTACTGCTGTGCAAAACATCTAACAGGGATGCTGAAGAAATGGAGTTAGAAACTGCATCAGGTCTTACTCTCCCCATGCATTCTGCTGGAAACCAATTCAGTCTGGTTAATATCTCTTTTGTAAAGTATTTTGCAAAGGAGGAAACCACCATAGTTTACTATCTATCTGTCTTGCTTAGCAGGAAAAAGCATGTTTAAAAAATTCTGTGGTAGCCCTTCAAAATCTTCCTGTTAGTTAAGATGGTGCACTTGAATAATTATATTTATAGTTGTCTTTCTGTTTTTCACAGTTGACAGTACCCTCTAGCAGCTTGAAAATTATTTTGGTTTTTCCTACTATTTTCACACTGAAATCTGGGTAGAAAAGGAATAGCCTTGAGCTTATGTTGGTGCCTTACTCTCTTGCCAAGATATCAATTTTTTTTTTTTGCTTTTGCACAAGCATCACTGATAGTGAAAACACTATATCTTGAAATATCTTGAACCAGTTTTATCTGTCAGGTTTTCTGCAAAGTTTTTAAAGAATAATAATGAACAAATTAATCTACCCTAAACTAGAGTTATATTCTAGCTAAACTTCTCTGTCTGCATTTTTACAGCAAGAACTTTCATTTTCATATTTTATGGGGAAATGAGCCTCTTATGTATTCATTATTTGTGCAAAAATGTAGGTGGAAACATACAGAAACATATGACACAGAAAATCTTTATGTTTGTATGTTGCATATATTCTTTCTCACCAATTTAAAAAAAATTATTAGACTCTCCAAAGATCCTGGTTTTTAACATCCAACCAAAGTTTGCTTTTAATGTGAAGAGATAATAAATAATCTGAGGATGTTTACCTTTGTATTTCTGTACTTGTCTATGACAACTCATTTGCTGCCATGGAAATAACCACTGAAATAATTTCAATTGATATTTCCACCAGTTAGTTAATAACAGCCACTGAGAGAGTGGTACAGCAGGGTATCCACTTCTATATAAAATCTGGGAGCAGGAGAGTCGCATGGAAGAGATGGAGGAGGCAGAAGAACATTGCACAGAGAGATGTTCAAGGAGGCAGCAAATATGAGGTTCAGGGTGCACCATGAGAGGATGCAGGAGTGCCAGGACATAAAGAAATGCACGCTACTGAGCCCCTTTCTCTCCCTGATCAAATCTACGTTTGGCCTCAGTGAATTTTGAGGTTCTGTGGCTTCCTCCAGCATTCTCTAGGGAGACTGAAGAAGGGGCTTGGCTGCAGCCCAGCTGAGTCCTTAGCACTGGACATGAGCAGGCAGGGATTGTAACTCAGCTGCCTGACAGAACTGTGAAAGTTATCTCACACTTGGCAGCTTTATGATATGAAATGTGTTAAGATAACAAACATCACAGAATTCATGACAATCTATGATATGCTTTCTCTGGCCTTGCCTTGCCTTGCCTTGCTTTGCCTTCCATTCCCTTGGCTTGGCTTCCTTTCTGTTCCCTTCCCCATCTCTGTTTATCTACAGGTGGTAATTCCTTTCTGATGCAGTCTTTCTTGAGGTCTGTGAAATTCTTGAGTTCAGTTGCAAAGATTCCTGCTTTGCTTGTTTTAGGAAAATGTCTTCTTTCAAGCGAAAAGCTCAGAAAGCTAAACTGCCCTTTCAGGGTGCTAATAATTTTGTTTCCCACTGTCAAGCAATATTTTTTTTTTAATTTTAACTTTATTTTATTTACTGAAAGTAAAATGTGTGAAGAATGAGCACCATGACACAGCAACTGCATTGCAAACCTGTAATAGAAGGACTTAGCTACCAATCCATGGGATTAATGGAAAGCGTCTACATTAGAGTTTTGATTGGGATCAAGAGCATTTATTTACAGTGCTGGTTATTGCCATATTGCAGACCTTGGATCACATCACACACAAATCTCCCAGTGAGTGTGAGAGGTTTTCTCTTTAAGCAGCACAGAGTGCAGTCCAGAAGCTCTCCTGATGTGCTTCAGCTGGTGATACTGATGATCACCAGGCTAGTGATACTGGTCACACAGCTGCCAGAAAAATATGGATGTTTTTGGAAGCTACAGAATTTTCCAGAAGCTCCAACTTTAAGTGTTTTTGCCTCTAACTACCTCTGAGTTTACTCCAAAATGTTGCTTAGTATCGAATCCACAAAAGTGATTTTTCCCACATTTTGTAGGATTTTCAGCTGTATGAAGCAAGGTGGAGTCCAGAAACTGCACCTGTAAACTTTGTCTCATTATGACATTTGGGCAGCCTGTGTACCAGCAAGTGAAGCTCTCCATTGTGGGTAAGGAAGCTGATACCAAAAAATATCAGGATTTTTTAGGCATTCCAATATATTGGTCAGTAAAAGGATAGCAATAAACACCAAATTATTGAGAATTCAAATGGGATCTTTACAGAGTCTCTAAAAAAGAAATGGGATAATCATGTACCAACAGAACTGAATATAAATTAGATCAATTACTAAAAAGTTATGTAAAAAAGACCTGCACATCGTCAAAGTAATGGTCTGATCCTCTATAAAGAATTTTGAAAATTTGTAACCAGTTGAGAAACAGCTGAAGAAAAATACCTTGTAGCTAGCTAAAGAGACAATACATCTGCAAATAGATAATAAATGTGTAGGGGAGAAAGGACACCATTCTTTAAAATATTGAAGCAAGGAATTCCATTGCTTCCTTGTTGCCATTCAGTAAGTTGCCTGTTTAGCTATGGTTAATTACTAATACAAATGTTAGAAAAGGATGTCTTTGAATATCTGAAGTGTGAGCAAATGAGGAGCAGCACACATGAGTTTACAAAGATAAGATCATATCAGATAATGCCACATCTTTCTGAGGAGAAAAAAAATAAAATTACTAGATGTTGTGAAATGTCTAGAGAGTAATAAAACATTCTATGTTGTGTCTCTTGAAGCACTGTGTTGAAAAAGAGAATGGTTTTGGTACAGTAAACACTTGTACTAACATTGGCAAACAGCTTACTGGAGGACTACACTAAAGGTGGTAGGTGTTAGGAGTTACACAGGAACATTTGCAGTGGGATAGCTGAAAAAAACATTGCAAGGCATAGTTTATTTCACATCTCATGAGTGGTCTGCTTTGACTACAGATTTCTTTGGCCAGAAGTATCCTTGATCTTGTGTTTCCCTGATTCATGGTAGACTTCCCTTGAGTTACAGAATGGAAACAATAATTGATTAAAAAATCAAGGATGTGTTTTGCAAATTTCACTTTCCTCATTTGCAGGACAAATTTTGCTGTGCAGGGTTTATTTCAGGTTCATTTCTTATAATGTTCGGGGGTCTATTCCACTGAATCTGTTTTTTGGGATTCATAAAGAATTATTTTTAGGATGGCCACTCTTCCTTGGATCTTCTGTTTTGAGTGTCAGCAAGAGAGGTCTCCATCATCTAATTTAATTACCTTGGATCACCATCTCTAGAAAGGTCTGTCATTCCCCATCTGATGAACAACATTAATTAATTTCTTTTTTTTTTTACTCTCCCTAGAGGAACACCAACAAATGCCAAGTTTTCTTCTTAGATCCATACAGATCCATTGATTCTAGTGAGGTCTTAAAATTTACCCTTTGATGAGAGAATTTGATCCTAAGATGTGTCCAGTTACAGAAGTATCCAAAGAAAGATTCACTTGATATAAAGGAGCTTTTCTGGGAGTTACCAATGAACTTCTGTGATTTTTTTTCATCCAGTCACTACTTTATTATTTCTGAAGCCCAGTGCTTTTGCTGAATGTGTGACATTCATTGGAAAGCAAGGTGCTAATCAGAGTACTCCTGTTTTATGCTAGGTTTTCCTTTTTTATTACAGTGCTACCTGACATTTTACTTGACATTTTGGAAGCTGGATAGAAATTTTTCACTTTCAGTCTTTATCATGCTGAATGCACATCAGTGCTCTATGGTTTCCATCAAAAAAACCAAAAAACAGGGAGCACATATGCCTGCCTCTGTGATGAGGGAGATCCTGGGGCTCTGTAGAGGTTTACTGGAGTCACTCTGGAAACTCTGGTTCCATCTTTTCAATGTTCTTAGGATCATCTTCAAGTTTTTGAAGGTTGTAATAATCCAATTGTAGCTTCAGAGCAGTGTGAGAAACCTCAGTATGTGTAGATCCCATCAAAGGACCAATAAAAACAAGAAACCCAAACAAATAAAAATGAGATAGTGATATAAAAATATAATTAAAATGGCTTGAATGACACTAACCTCTGTATTGGTGAAAACATGTGGATAATTTAACAGGAAAATTGTTGTAAATACTGTGATGGTGATGACAACTGTCAGGTTTCTATTTGATTAGATTATCTTCTTAGAGTACTCAACTTTGACTTTCTAATTTCATCTGATTCCATTAGCCTCCCTCTTATTTTAGGAAAAATATGTGTCTAATGATCAGGATTGTAGAAAAAAGTAGCATTTTACCATCCCGAAAGGTTCACAGACTGGGCAACAGATTAGAAAAACAATTATTAAAATACTAATTTTACAGAATGGTCTTTCAGCCTGAAGATACTAATTTGAGCCTGACATCAGTTAAAATGCATCAGGAGAAGCCAGATTGGCCCAAGCCTTGCATTCAGGTGGTGGTTTGGGATGGACTCTCCTGCCCAGCTGGGGCTGATGAAGGGAAGCAGAATCTGGGGAGAGCCTCCAGAGGGAGATGCTGCCCAGCAAACCTGCCACTAGGGTGGTGAGAGGTGCCTGCTCTCTCTGTCTGGGCTTCCCTGGGGCTTGGGTGCAAGCCAAGCACCACTTGAACTCATGGCCCTGAGCCCTTGGCTCTGGAAATCCTGGCTTACCTGCACAGGTCGCTGGAGAGTTTTATCTCCCATGCTTGTTCTCGCTACTCCAAGTGCTGCTTGCAAGGAAGTTGACAATTTAATGAGATACTTGGCATTAAAAGGGTCTCTGTGCTGTATCCAAGTGCTTACTTTATGAAAACCCACATTCAGTTGGCACTTTGAAGTAGGTGAAGAGTCTGGATTAAACTCTTAGGGCAATGCCAGGGCTTCCCACAGGAAAGGCACCTCTGCAGCTCCTGAGCAGAGCAAGAGCAGGAGATGCCCCAGCACCAGTGGCCCAGAGAGGAGCACCTTATACTTTGGGGGCTTGTGTGGTTTGGAGCTTTTGCAATTCGTCCTATACCTGTTACTTTTCAGTGCTTGCTCAGGCACAGACTGTGTGCTGAACTTTGTCTGGAAATCAGCAGTATCACTGTACTACTCGGCAGTTTGGCAGCACACTGAAAATACCACCATTAGCTTTTCAGTGTGAGCATATCCCTGCTCACTACATGGGCTCAGATAAGCTTTTTAAGTGATGGAGACTGACATTACATTTGCTCCTGGAGAGAGAGGCCTTTATTTGGAAAAGTTATCAGATATTAGAATGATTCATCTGCTACTTCAGGCTAACTGTTTAGCTTTCCTTCAAGTCAAATTAAACAGTTGCTGTTGGCATGAAAAACAGAGAAGGCAGGCAGAGTAAGAGAAAGGACAACTTATAATTAAAATCAGACTTGATCTTATACCATACTTCATTACACCACTGAAGAAAATGGCTGGTTTTACTTCCAAATATTTAGACACTCCAAGCAATATTCAGCCATAGCAACGCAGCTCTAGACTAAGCAAGAGCTAGTATTACAGTAGGAAGATTAGCTAAGTAGTTTAAATGCTCTTAAATGGCAACATAATCTTTGAAAAAAATACAGTGTAGGCCTTAAAAAAATTGACATCAGCATAGTCATGAAGTGGCAGCTGACCTGCAAGTGTGGTGTTGCTTAGCAATACTTCACCATCAGGCAAATTGGGAAAGTAGGCTAGAATGATTTACACCAGGGAAGAGATAAATGCTAATTTTCTCTAGAAGATTCAGGTTACTGTGGTTATTAGGAAGAATATTAGATCATAAATACCTCTCCACCTCTTGTTTTCTTTCTTTTTTTTTTTTTTTCCTAAGGTGTTGAAAAGTACCTCTCCCATGAAGACAGGATGAGAATGTTGCGGTTGTTCAGCCTGGAGAAGAGAAGGCTCTGGGGAAACCTTATAGCACCTTCCAATACCTAAAGAAGGCCTGCAAAAGAGCAGGGAAGGGACTTTCTACAAGGGCTTGTAGTGATAGGACAAGAAGGGACGGCTTTATACTGAAAGAGGGCAGGTATAGAGTAGATATTAGGAATAAATGCTTTGTTATAAGGGTAGTAAGGCACTGGAACAGGTTGCCCAGTGAAGTTGTGAATGTCTCATCCCTGGAAGTGTCCAAGGCCACATTGGATGGTGGCCCTGAACAACCTGGTATAGTGAAAGGTGCTCCTGGCCATGGCAGGAGGATTGGAACTAGATGATCTTTAAGGTCCTTGCAACTCAAACCATTCTAAGAATCTGGAATTCTATAATTTTGAGAAAGATCATAAATTCAAAAAAACAGTCTGTGAGAATGCAAGTTCATTTGCTTCCAGAACGGTAATTTCAGAAATGGTTGATATGAGCAACAGAGTTAGAGGGAAAGAATAATTAACAACACAAAGAAAATTTTATTTAAATTCTTCTGTGAACAGTTTCATAGCCACTTAGATTTCTGGATCAGTTGCCAGAGTCCTGACCCTGCCAGAGACCCTGCAGGTGGGATGCTGAACCTGCCTGGAGTTCAGCTGCTGCCAGAGGCTGTGCCAACCCAACTGAGCTCACTGCAGGACCCAGATATGAATTAGCTGGTGGTCTGGGTTGAGACAGATGAGGCAGAAAAAGAAAGTATTTTGAATTTGGAAACTTGAATTTTGAATTTGGAAAGTATTTTGAATTTGGAAAAGAAAGTAATTTGAATTTGGTGACAAAGTTTGAGAGTTTAATAAAGATAAGAAGCTCCTTTCTCCCTCCTCATGTTTTGATGTGCAATCTGCTTTTTATGCATCCATAGCAGTACGTAAGGAAAGGGGAAGCATTTTGCTTCACCTTGGTTGCCTAGTCCAGACAGATCTGTTACTTTGTGTGAAAGCAAAGTGAAAGCTTTGTCTGTCAGACTTTCTGTTTATACTGTAGGAGACACAGGATGCAGTGATGCCTTCTAGTGTACCGTGGGGCTGACAGGACAGCTTTGAACAGTACAAGAGGTGCTGTGCTCTCTCTTGTTTTTCCTAGAAAATTTTCTAGTGTCTTAAAAGCCACAAGAAAGATAGCTGAGGTTCCATCTACACCCCCCCCCACCCCCTCTCCCAATCTTAAAACTGTTGTTTTTACAGCTGGTAGAAGACAGGCAGTTTAATTGCACTTCAAGGAGCTATAGGTGTGCAAATCTGTTTGTGTAAAACACACAGATTCTCTACCCTCCCACTATGACCTGCACAAAGCCTAAACCCAAACTGAGCTCTCACTTCCAAAAGTTTCTGTATGAAATTAATGTTGCACTTTAATAGAGCTTTTAGAACCCCAGAAATACATCCACCCAACTGAGAGGTGCAGCATATTTGTAACATGTAATACATGAGCTGCTCAATACAAAGATCTTCAGAACTGAACCATAGAGTGGGTTAGAGCAGGTGGTATATTCTGAATGGTAATATGTGTACTGTGTGATGGATTTCCATGAAAAGTATTACCATATCTTTATGTGGTAGCTGCCCATAGAAAATAAACACAATAGCTTTCCATTTGCTGGCTCTTTTAGTACATGGTCAAAGAGTGAAAAAGATTTCATATTGCTATTGCTTAAGCTGGAACTCTGACATTTCTATAGCAGATGACACATTCTAGGCTCATTTCTGAGTTCATCTAAACTGAGAGGTAGCTGTTATCTTTCTGCAATATCAAAATGTTTGTTTGAGAAACAGTTATTCCTCTCCTTAAAGTGGCATAAAGTATGTGAGAGCAGGAAGCAGAGAGTCAAATACAGACTCTTTTGTGCAATAAATAACTCCCAAGTCATAATTCTTCTCTTTATATAAGTATTCAGAAAGTTTTCAGCACATTTTTGTCCTGGCCTTTTGGCACGAACACCTCTGTTCTGTATTTCTGCTTGCTGGACAACTGATTTTTGCCCAACACTTGAGAGGTTAAAATGAAATAGCAGTGATTTTTTACCACTGTTTCAGGGGACTGCAGAAAGAAAAAGTATTTAATCAAATGCATAGCTTCAGGGAATTATCAACTGCTCTTATGAAAATAATGGAAAATATTTCAGAATTCCCAACTATTACAAATGGCTTCTTGCCAGTGTACCATTTTAATGATAATTTGAAGAGGAGACAAATCCTGGCAACACGTATCATGACAGGGAAATCAGAGCTGCAATCCAGAGAGCAGCTTCAGGCAGGAATCAGTGGGAGAGTTTCACAGTTCTTTTCAGATAAGAAACATAAGCAACATAAAAATGTGGAAAATAAATTAAAATGCACCATTAAAACTTCTCTGCTAAGTAAGGTAGTGAAGAAAATCCTCCCCAGAATGTATCTAAAACTTGCTGTGGATGTGTGTTTTCCTACTGTCATCCCTGCAGTTTCCTGTGACTATGACAATACGAACCAGAACCAGACACTATTAATGATTTAGAAACACTGAGTGAAGTGACTGTGCATGTTTTATAAATATTTACATTTTTTCTTTATTTATGCAGATTTTGTTAAGCTGACAATTTACTGATTTCAATAGGGAACACAGGCTTCTGTTTGACCCCCAATTAACAGAGAGAAAATTAACCTCCTTATACATAAGTAGTAATAAAACTGTTTAATCCAAATTTCATAAAAACTCTAGTCATATTCCCATCTTCATACAGACTTTGCTTTTGCAGGGTACTGTGCAGCTTCACTTTCTTGGATGAACTGTGCAGAACTGCCTAACAAATGCTCCCTGAAGAACCATGAAGATCCTGAACACGTTTGTAAGGGCACCCCATTAGCTTGTACACATCACCTGTGCCCTCAGTGCTCAATTCATGGCCATAACCTCCTGCTTCCTCCTGCTCTCAGTGCACTGGGCAGGCTGGGTGAGGCTGCAGAAACAGAAATCTGGCTCTGGGGGTCTGTGCCACAGTGTTCCTTTGTCAAGACATCGGCCATCACACATGAGCGTTAGCTACTTGTCCTTCTCCAGCTGGAAGATGCACCTGCGGAGCAAGACACGCCCTTGAACTGAAGTGAGAAGATGGACAATGACGTGCAATGATTCTGAGTTTGACAAAAATATCTTACTTACCAAATGATGTAGCTTTCATGGGCTGAAAGACCTTTAGCAGAGAGGAACTGTGGAGCAGGAAATTTGGGCTCATTTTGCTGCGCATATCAGGCTGTGGCCAAAACCAAAGTAGCTGTGCTAACATGTGGAAAATCACCTGATGAAAGGCCACTGCCAAACAAGCCCAACTTGGAGGAGGAATAGCCTTAATACATTCTTTTTCTTGGTTTTGATTCCATAAGATGTCTGTGTCTCATGACTGTAATAATACTCAATCATCGTGCTATAATGAAGGGCTTTTCATGTAATCATCTGTAGAACTGATTACTTTGGTCTATACCCTGATCATGCTGAGCTTCCTGGCAAAATTCCCACTGACATCAGTAAGAGAAGGATTGGACCTTTCCTCAGCATTTTACCACTTTTGTTTGACAATGCCACGCTTTTCAGACACTTCACAGTGGAGATAAAATATTTAGACTCTTAATTCTTGAAATATTAAAAAGGCACTGTAGAGATAACACACTCATTCTCAGAAGTCTAAGTTTTTTCTGGTCATTATTGCTTCTAAGGAGTACAGCACCAAAGCAAGGCATGAACAGGTATGGAGAAGATTTTATCCAAGATATTGCAAATGGGAGACTGTCAAGGTGTCAAAAATAGGGAGGAAGAGAAGAGATTTTATATTGTGTATGATAGAGAAACATTTGCCTGCTTTTTCTTACCATAAAAAATGACCATTTAAGCAATCCAAACTTCAAAAGATAATACACCTACAGATTTACTCATTATCTTTAAATAATGTACTTCATCCTTTTCAGCCAAGTTTTGCCATTAACTCTGAAAGGACCAAGATGCCCAGGAGATTAGTAGTATCTGAAAAAGACTTGGACACTTACAGGGATAGTCAGAACACACATGGTATGAACTCTATAAGCTCGTTTGTAGAGGTTAAGAGCTTGTTTTTCAAAATATTGAATGTACGTAATTCATTTTGACTTGAGTGGAAGTTCAGGGCATACAGCAGTGCCAGAGAAGAGACCTTAATTTCCTGTCACAAGGGCCAAGTGTCTCTATATTTGGATATTCTTGCTTTTCATAATTTCCACTGCAGTAGCAATTAAGGGATAACATTATAGGCAACGATCCCATTGTACTAGAAATAACAGTTGTTCATTACTCCAGAGGCCTTCAGCTCCAAAGCCAAGGCAATTATCAGAGACAGTTTATTGAAAAGAAAAGTGAGGAGCAAATCCCTGCAGTGCCCCTCTTTAGGCACCAAGTGCAGGTGCCTGGATGGGGAGGCTGCTCTGTGGAAATCCTTTGCTTGTCCAACACACAGGCAGGGCACTTGAGGCCGGGGCAGAGCTGCCCAGGAGTTGCACAAGGAGACACTGCAGCATTTCTCTGGGGACCATGTAGGTCAGGGCAGGGGCAGGATGAACTGGGCTGTGGAACTGTGACTCTTGCTGTGGGGTAAGAGACACATCATTCCCAAGCATTATTTTTCCCTACTTCCAGCAAGGCTTTTGATGCAGTTGCTGGTCAGAAGGAGAATGTCAGGTTATTGCGTGCTGCAGCTTGGGTTTTCAATGAGCTAGGTCTTTGTGAGTGTGCTCAGGAGAGCTGGGCACCTCCCAGTGCAACTGACACATTTACTGTGATGGCGTCACAGAAGACGTCCTGCCTGAGCACCCAGTTTCCAGACATGGAGAAGCAGACTAAGGGGCTATAGAGACAGGTCAGGGAGTGCAGGAGAACTTCTCTACGTTTCAGTGTAAGCATCACCTTCCTAGGTACTTAACACAGGTGCATCTGTGCTGTGGTTTGCCATAAGACTTGTATGTTTCCATAGCATCTTTTCCATGTTTCTTAAGGATTATGCTTCACAAATACTTTCAAAAGGTTCAATCTCTACTAAAGAGTTGCAGGAATATTCTAAATGTGGTGGATGGTATGTGGATTTTACAGCTACGTCTGCACTAGCTCAGCAGAAGCAGTCTGGAGGAAGAGGGATCTGGTGCTCCAAGGTTTTTCAGTTTGGACCAGGTCCATGGCATGGCCTGCACACCTGCACACCCAGGAGTGTCTCGTGAAGGGCCTCTTCTTCTGTAGCCCAGATGCCTCCGGGGTGCAAGCCAGGCAGGCTGCTGGGACAGGCAGGAGCTCTGCCTCATGAAGAATGTGCCTTGATCTGAACTGACAGACTCCTGCAGGTGCACCACCCACTACCTGCTCTCCCATGGGCATCAATTTTGTGGTTAGAAATAGACCACAATATAATAGAAGTTGAGTTCATGCACAGCACTTTGGCTGGCCAACCTCTTCTGTGAATTGATGTACTGAGCCGTTTTTCCAGAAGCATGGCTTTCTGAAGCCCAGTCTAAACCCCAGGGCTACGCTGCTTCTAATCCTAGCTCTCCCCTGAAATGCACACCTCTCTTTGTCCATCATTTTATCTGCTTACTTGCCTTGCTTGGGTTTTATGAGGATTCAATTTTGCACATTAATCCTCAGATGTGAATGCTTCCATATAGACATTGAAAAAAAAATAAATTGAAAAAAAATTTACATACACTAGTAAAATTCCTTTTCCATTATATTGATATGAAGGGGGAAAAAGGAAAACAACAAGAAGGAAAGAACAGACTGCATGATCAGGATATTTTCAAAGAGAAGTGGTGCTGAAAGATGTCAAAATTTAGCTAGTAAAGCAATAGTGGTTAGGAAATATTTTTTTTTTCAAAATGTTGACATTTCCATAGTGCTTAGAATCTCCTCCAACATCCTTTTTAACATAAAAATATTCTGTTTTGTGAGTTGAAAGTGTTAATTTTCCCTATTCCTTTAATGTTAGTTTTTTAACCATATTGGAATAATGAATTCAATACTACAATATGTTTCTACTAAATGCTGCAGATATTGATACACATATGGTAGTGTTTTGACAGTATCTATATGGAATACCTAAAAATTAGAATTTTTTCAGAATTTTTCTCTGAGAAGATTTTTTAAAATTCTGATTCAGCATGAAAAAAAATGTTGAAATATTAATGTTTCCCCAGGCATGGAAATTCTTACTGGTTGTAGTTATAATTACACTAAAAACTTGTTTCTGGAGCCAAATAGAGCAATGGCAGCTAGAATATGGAGGCCTACACGTTGTAGTCTTTTGAAATTCACATATGCTTTTCATTTGAGCAATTTTCCTTAAATTTTATTTTCTTGCTGTGTATGCAACTTATGCAAGACACATTTATTCTAAAAGAGCTTTTGGTCATTTTAGTCTTTTGCTGTATTGTTTCTAACATCAGACATTTCAGCACTGGGCCTTAGCAAAGCATAAAATGTCCCTGACTTTTTATGACAACATTTGTTTGATTTGTTCCCTTCTTGGCTAGTTTATGAGATTAGAGAAGAATAGGCTATTGATAACCAAAGAAAAAAATGTATGGCAAGTTTAAGATTTTTCCAGTGAACCACTTAAGTATGAGCTCAAATATTTTTTTTTTTGTATACTAAATTTCTTTTCTCAGGTATTGCCTCTTTTTTTATGACTATGTCTAGATATAGTCATATCCCCAGGTGAGGCCTGAGAGGATTTCAAGGAAAGAACACACCATCTGGAACATTTTTTCAGTTTATTCATTTACAACATGATTTAGCAGTACCCATCAGTTCTGCAGCTTGGATTGGGCTGCGCAAGTTGACTGGTCTTTTTCTAGCTGCTGTCCCATAGGATTTATAGTTCTGCAGTCCAAATCCACCTGCCAGTTACCTGCAGCCCTGCTGACAGTGAATGACGTTGCATGAGGTTAGCTGAGGATATCATTTGCAGTTATGTAGAATCATGTGATGTCTTTATTTCCCTTATTATTATTTATTTTTTTACCTAGGGTCACTTTCTGGAACAAAATCAGGGCTTAAATACAGGGGCTCTATGGTCAGTAAATAAATTTGAAACTCAAAGGTAGTGTTGCAGAGACTAGTGATAAAGCAGAAGAGTCACAGTTTGGATAAGAGATTTTCTACTGTATTTACTTTTTAGTTATCACTGGGTTTTTTCCACTCTTAGGAAACCTGCCCCAAAAGCAAATTGGCCAGTCTTAGGGCTGAAAAATCTTAGGATTTAGAAGGTGAAGGATTGGCTCCTGGCTTGCTTAAAGAGACTATTGGAGAGAAACAAGGCCGTTTTTTAGGATTGATGGAAAGAAAATTTTGTGTTGGAAGGTCATTCTGGCTGTTGTTTTATGTTCTGTTTGTCATCTGTTTTTACAGACTTGAAAGGGTGCTGGGTATTTTCAGCCAGTCCTCCATCCTCATTTTCCTTTCTACAATATTCTTGAATATTCTGTGCAGCTCTGCCATTTCATTTTGTAGTTGGGTATCACGTCCAAAGAGAATCAAACCCTACTGATACGCAATCCATGGACTTGCTGGGCTGTGATTCTTGCTCTTCATGCATTATCAGAGAAAATTATCAGCCCTTATAAGAAATTTATTTAACTCTTAGAAAGATACTAACAGCTGAAAATTGACTTTTACTGGCCATATAAACATAAAATCACATTGAACATTTCCAAGGATCATGACTAGTACTAGGCCTGGAAATAGCTGGCAATATGGACCATAAGACCATGCAGCCCCCCTCTCATTCCTTAAGCTGGACTGTATCCACTGAAGTTTTGTCATTCTGTGACAGAGAAAGTGACAGGTGAAGTTGAAACTTCATTTTAAACCTTTAACTTCTCGTGTCACTTGACTATACCCTTGAAGGAAAGTGATTTATGATACTGGCTTTGCCTTCTTGCTCTACTAGGAGATGAAGTGATGCCTGACAGGGATATCCATCTTCATTTCTGATATTTTGATTAGAATTGGTGGGCGCTAAAGATGCAGCAGACAGTGACTGTGCCTTTCGAAATATTAAGAGGTGAAGAAATATGCTTGAGGAGCTGGCAGATTATCAGAGGGAAAAAAGAAATCAGAAAGAAGAAATCTCTGTTAGGAAGCCAATGTTTGTTTGCTGACTCTACTAATTAGTCCATAGGGGTTTTGTCATGTAATTGCCACTGATCTTAACAGATGTATTTCTTTCTAGGCACATAGTAGGTATTATTTCTTAGTTTGAATATTTTCAATTGGTTTATTCCATAGGCAGATAAAAAAGGACACTGAAAAATAGGCAAAGCCTGAGATTTTTGCAAATCCACTAAGTATCACAAAATATGGAAGGATTCCTTCTACTTCCAAGACTGCTGGAGTTGGGTGGCAATTGGGAGTGCTTGGTATTCTGGTACCCTCCTCCCTTCACAGCCAGCTCCTCAGAGGAGTCACAACATTGAGACAGGAGAGCGTGGGTTTGGGTTTCTCTGCAGAGAGGTCAGAGGCAGCAGCCCTATGCTTCAAGTGCAGGTACAAAGCAAAAAAGAAAAATAAACCAAAGCTTTGCAGAGAATGGACTGAAGCAAGAAAACAATATAATATATAAATGTAACAGATTTTTTTCTCATTTCCAAACTCTGCCTAGGAGGGCTGGTAAATAAAACCAGTCAATCTGTGGAGTGATTCCTAGACAAGTAAATGAGTTAAAGTGCAGCAGAGCGTAGAGCTGGTGTGCACCATCTCTATCTGCTCGTTTGTTTTCCCCTGACACAAATATTTCCTGTCATCACTAATGATGCTTTCTGGAGGCACTGGGCAGAGGGGAAAAAATCACTCCACACTTGAAATGCATGTGGTTTTTAGTGACTAATAATTTATGTTAGTTTTTAACTGGTGGCTACAAGTTATCAAGAAATGTATCTTCTGAGTAGCGAAACCCATTCTCCTCTCATAAATGTGGAATAAACCTGTAGTGAGTAGTGTGCCACTGATGCATAGCAAGCGCAATTGAAGGTAATATGATTTCTATTTGCAGGCACAATGCTAATACTGAAAGAAGAGCAAAGTTCCCCTTTGTGCAGTAGGCCTGAATGCACCAAAAATCACCTCCTAAGCACTCCAAATTATGTACTTCTTGTCCCTCTCTAAAGATGTGAATTAATTTCATTCAAAGCACACAAACCAACCACATAAAACCACATTCAGTTGCTTTGCTTTTCTACTGGAATCCTTGTAGTTTGTATAAATATAAACTGGCTGGTCTGGGAGAAAAAAAACAACAAACAAACAGAACAACAAACTAACAAACAACCAAGCTAAAGTATGTGTACTAAGTAGGCCCATCATCCAGTGCAATGATCAGAAAAATGGCTTGAAGTTATTAAGGAAAAATCATTGAAACTATCATTCTAGTGCATAGTTAAACACCCAAAAATAAAAGACTGCAGTAGATTGATTCTGTGTAAGCAAGAAAATAACAGGGAACACATCTGATTCTTGGTATAAGGAAAATCCTTTTTTTTCCTGGGAAAAAAACCTGAAGCATCTATACACTCAACAGGTGTGTTTATTTTCACCTATGATATAGTTAGCATCTTGTGTATCAATGTATACATCAAATGTTTGCATTTCGAAAATTACACTGATGGGTGTTTTTTATCTTTTTAGAAAACCCATTGCAATACATACTGTGAGCATAGAGAATGACACAGCAAAAATAAGAGAGAAGTAATCAGCATGGTTCCCCCCTCCCCAGCAGGAATTAATCATTATAACTATAAATCATACAAGTTATTACAGGGCTCAAACAGCCCTGAAAATTCCAAGTAGCAGAAGCAGATAATTAAAGAGGAAAAGTTGAGACCAAGCCTTCTGTTTAAAACGTTTTGAGAACTCATTGCAAACGCCTTTCTTTTCTTTTTTTCTTTTCTTGCTCTCTCTCTCTCTCTCTTTTAAGTGGCAAACAAATGTAATTGGAAAAAGAAAGTGCACCAAAAATATTACTTACAAATTGTCCTTAGCAGCATAATAGCCTAATTGGTGCAGGGGTGATCAGTCCTGGAGTACGGAGAATGGCACAGATGGAGAGCAGTTGTGTGTGCTGATGAGAGGGTAGATCTCAAAGGCATTTAGCAGCATTAGATATCCTGGCTCAACTCCATCAGTGGCACTCTCAGCACATGAAGAGATGTCACCCTCCAATCTAGAGCTGCATGGCTGCAATGAGGTGCACCAGTGCTGGACACAGCCAAGAGAGTCTGGGAGCAGAATTTTAAGGAAACATCTAGGGCACTTGTCATCTGTATTTCCATATGACCTTGCAGTTCAAATAGGGTAGACAGCAGCCTGGTATGACTAGCTGATTCTGTGCAGGCCTTAACAAGAACATCCCTCGTTGATGGTTCACTTATTACTCATACTTCAGCCTCTGCCTAGTTTACACTTGAAGTTTTGCTCTATAAATATATGAAATACTCTTTATATCAACACCTCTTTCCGTGTATAAATCTCAGTTACAGTAATACACTCCATTGTACAGCTTGAACAGGGGGTGTCTAAATAAAAGTTGCCAGATTGTGTTGTACTGTGAATTCCCTCTGAAGAGACATAAAAGACCTTTTACAGTAAACAGGAAATGAGTAAGATAAAAAAGCAGTTTATAAAGTAAGTTGTTTAAGGATAGATTGAGAATTTTTGTTTCCTGCCTTGTACAAAAGTAAAGGGCTTTGCAATGAAATCAGAAGGAAGTAAATTATAAAATATTAAAATAATTTGTGACGTGATACATATATAAATAAAATGCAGCAAAGCTAGAAGAGACAATAAAATTAAAAAATGTGGAGTATCATCTACACATCAAATATATATAAAGAGACAATTAATGGCAACAGGACAACAAAAAAGGATACAAAATCTTCAGAAACTTAGCATAACAGTCATTACTAAATAGCAGTACAATAGATGGAGAAGGAAAGTAGAGGTTACCATATAGGAGGCGGTTTGGTGAGAAGATTTTAAACTTCCCTCTGAGATACCTGATCCTGGTTGCTGTTACAGATACAAATCTGTGCTGATTTTCCATCTCATGCAGTGTGGCTCAGCAGTGCCTGATCCTGTCCCTGAACTACAGATCGTGCATTCTTCCATATGCATTTCTGAAGCTGAGTAAAACTTTTTCATAAAATGATGATTTATACTAAATTTTTTGATTAGCAGCAGGAACATTTAATAATTAAATAGAGAAAAAAATTAAACCTGCAGGTAGAAAAAGAGGCAATTTCTTCAGGTCTGATTACGGGCAAATTTGTGCACTTTTCTGTAAACAAACTGTATTTTGATAAAGCAGTAAAATTCTCCTTCACTTCATACTCTCCCTGTTAATTCAACAACAGCAAGAAAGACAGAATCAGATCTTTGATTGCTACTAAAGACATACTGTAAACAGATGGTTGCAAGACAAGGCAAAACAAGGGCGTAATTGATATCGGGACAAGCAAAAACCAAGGGAAGCCAGAAACGAAATGTAGTTTTTATCTTGGCTTCTCCTTGAGAAAAAAAAACCAAAACCAACAACCAAACCCAAACAAAAAAACCCCAAACCAACTTAAACACAGTGAATTGGCTGTTAATAGTCTCATAACTAAGAAGCAAAACCCCAATAAAAGCAAAACCCTGGCCAGAAGTGAAATGGGTGCAAGACCCAACATGCAAGTTGCAGGAAACCCCCTTGTTTTGCAATTAGAAACCCAGCTAGTGAAACTGTGAGCATAAAGCATCCTGTACGCAATGTATGGTTTTGGTTGCTTACTCTTCTTTAATCTGAAACAGTAGTAAAGGCTTCTGGATTTATACTTTGATGGATAAAAACTTGTTTGCTAGGGCCTGCAACTTGAATATATGGTTACCAGGAAAATTTAGACTCCATCTCTAGATTTTTGTAGCTAGTGAGTATTACAACCTATAGAACTCTTTTATTCAAAGTATAACAATGCTGTAATGTGATTTATATTTAAAAATCCCTACTCTTTTGAGGAAAGAAGTAACAGCATAAACCAATGCCTTTAAACACTTCTCTATTCACTCCTGGGTGCAGGAAATGTCATTCCCATTCCACAGATTTAATACAATTTGAAAATGTTATTTTACTCTTTGTACGCATAAATGTGCATTTATAATGTGCATGTATATACTTCATTTATTTTATTATTGAAATTGTCTAAACTCACTTTAGTAATCTAGACTTTAGAGAAATCCGCTTTGAAGTGAAGTCATGGGGTAGGAAAACATCTTCTATCTGGGATTATGGAAGAAAATGTTCTGTATTGCTTAAAGCAGCTTATCCTAAACTTATCAATTAACAGTTAGAGTGACAGTTCTGACTGGGTGATGGTATTTTTGCAAGTTTCTAGAAAACAAATAGCCTAGCTTTAAGAAGTAGGTTTAAAGATTGCAACTAATCTCTTTAATTGTTGGTTGGTTTGGATTAAGGCCTTTTACCTGATGAAAAATACTTGTTATAAAACTGTTTTAAAAGCTTCTTATGCATGTAAAGTGCCTATGTCATTTTATAATAAATGCTGGTACTTAAACACATGCTCTTAGACACACAAACACACACAAAACCCCCCAAACTCGGATACTAAGAATTTAAAATATATGCAAGCTTTTAGGTTAGGCTTATTGTCATTAAATACTGAATGTAAATGGCTAATATTACTGAAGCAGCAGATTAGAAAGCAGTATGAAGCCAAGACTAATCCAGAATCTGAAAAGCATAATTTCTAACCACTGCACCTCATAGGAATCTGAATTTTATCTATCAGGTTCAATTTAAACTCTCAGGGAAGCCAGAGGACTGAGAATTACCCACTTTGTTACATATTTGAGAATATCTAGTGAGAGATTTTAAAAAATGGCTAAAGTTTTCATTCTGTACTCTCTCAGCAGATTGGGATTTGATGATGATGTTGAATTGAACTGCTATCCTAATAGACTTGAAAATTAAATTATCATAAGTAATGGATTATGTATAATAGTTTATGACCTCTAAAAATTATGAAGACTAATATCATATATAAAATTGGAATCAAACATAGAATCATTGAATATTTCAAGTTGGAAGGGCCTGAAATTATTATTGTCTCTAGCTTCCTGTTCCTTGCAGGACTGCCCAAAAATAAACCATGTGATTAGGAACATTGTCCAGATGTTCCCTGAACTCTGGCATGCTTGGTGCCATGACCTCTTCCCTGGGGAGCCTGTTCCAGTGACCAATCACAACTGAAAGTGTGTTCTTAGCAGCTGTCAAGGATGACCCCTTGTTTTTTTCCATCCTTTAAATTATTTTTATAACCAGAATTAATTTTCTTTGGTATTTCTAGGGCGTACATTCTAGGGGGACGAACTACAATTCTGGAACATTTTGCACTTCCTCACAGAAAAATATTAGAGAAAGCATAAGGTGTGAACCCTGCTGAATCTTCACTGCAGTTGTTCTTAAGGCAATTTGGCATTTATCACACTATGATTTACTTTTACACTGACAAAAATGAGACGAAGAATGAAAAATAAAGCTCAGTGTTTACAGAGACTTGCATCATCGCAAGGACAAGGAATGAAAAATGTCTCCTCTTACCTTGTCTATGTCATATGTGAATTTGTCCTCAAGAAAAGCAGGACTAACTTATTCTTTTTTTTAACTTTTCCTTTAAATTTAAAATGTTGAGTCTGTTAATTTCTTGGCCATGAGAGCTTTTCACGCAGTTCGTTTTTGCTTGGTAAATGAATGTAATGCTATAGAATAGCTGAAGTCCAAACCAGTAGTGCACAAGCCGAACATAAACAAGTTATATAACACTGCAATCATTCATTTATTAAAGTAAGTGGAAATTTCAAGGCACACGTAATCTTTTTGGACAACTGACAGGCAGGTGTGATCACGAGAACAGAGAATCCAGTGATTGTAGGCAGATAGAGAGACAGGTTTTTCTGGGTGATTAGAAAGTAAAGTGAGATGGAATTGGGAAAAATGGGAGAGAGGATTGGCTGTCCCAGGACAAGGAGAAGTAACAGTGCACAGATTGCTGAAGGGGTTAGAGGAACAAGCTACAGCAGTAACAAGTGTCTAGGGAGATTAAGGAGACAGGACCCATTGACAAAGAGTAGTGCAAAGCATCTGTGCCAGGGGGAAGGGATAAAAAAAGGGGAAAGTTGGCTTAAATAACTTTCAGACGCTTTCCTATTCTCAATAATCCCCCAGTATATTTCATACAGAACGGAGAAAGATAACATCGGGCCCCAAACAAGTCCCAGCTCAGGTCACCATTGCATCCCTCCTGTTTGTGGTGCACCTCTCAGCACACCTCTGCCTGGGGTCAGGGAGGGGCAGCTGGTCCCCACCCCAATGTTGCCACAAGATGGATGATTTTACTGCACCAGGCTTTTCAGCTCCACTTGCTTTCAAACATCCTCTCCCTACAGACCAGAGGGTTGCCCGTCTTCATCCTTCTACATGACATGATCTAGGTTAGCAGTGAGCTGGACAATTTTCTAGCAAAGTTAAACCAAAGTGAACCAACTTCTAGGCTTTCTCACAGTTCCTATCTTCTGTCACCTGCATGTCTTCCTTTGCATCATGTTTTGCCCTGATCTTCCCTCCAGCTTGTTCTACACATCTCTTTACAATCACTGCATTTGCTCTCTCATATGCCACTGTCTTAGAGACAGGCAGCTGGAAAAATCCCAGTCAGTCTTTAGAAACAACATAAATAAGAGATGCCCTTCTCATGCTGAAGCTGGAGAGTCAGAACCTGCCCCCAAGGAGCTAAGTAAAAAAGCAGTGTGAGTCCTAAAAACAACATGCAAGAATCCAATCTAAGAATTCAATTGTTGAAACAGAAATACATGAAGAAAAGTATCTTCATACTAATGTGGGATACACACAGATAGACTGGGGAACAAAGCCAGGTTCACTTCAAGCAGTATGAAAAGTTCACAACATGTAAGAATTGTCCTCTTCTGGCAGCAGCAGGTCTGTCCACTGACTGTCTAAAACATCAGCCACAGCCCCAACCTCACATGCATGTCCATGGGGCACAACTCTTACCACTTTGGCCACTTCTGTCCAACTCTGCAGATCTTAACATTCAAACTCCATCTCTCAGCCTCCTTGACCTGGTCACCCATCCATCATCAGTGTGAGGGCACCCTGCTTGTGGCATGGAGTCACCTGCTTATGCTGACATGCCCAAAACCAAGACTCATGTCCTCAAAGGATTCAATCCCATTCAGTTTCCTGAAGCTGACTGGCCAGCAGTGAGCACAGTCTTCAGGGAAGTGCCCACAAACAGCACAGAAGAGACCAGTGAACTCTGCTTCTGAACCTACAATACCAAGAGTAGCGGGGTTGCATTGTGTCGTTTGGATAAGGGGATGGGCAGGATTACATGTACCTGAAAGCTGGTCTGCTACATTCTCCCCACAAAACTTGCCTTGCACAATAATATTTTATGTGGCACTCAAGTATTCTTGCAAGCAGATGCAACAAAAACACAGGTGCAGGTCAACTCACCAAGCCCAGTTTTTGAGGGGTGATTCTGCTTTATCCTTTCCTTCGTATTAGAATGGTGCTAGCCACATTTCTGATGAAAGATGTGTTTATCTTACAGTATTGCTAAGGAAGAGATTAAACACACTTGGAGGACCTTGGTGTCATGGAAAACTCTTACTCTGGACTATAATAATCTTCCTGTTCGTTTGCTGAACCCTGACAAAATACTCTTAGCTGTGAGTGGGGCAGTGTTGCATAGGGAATACCACAGGTGCTTGCAGACATCCCTACACAAACACTGAAATAATCACATGGCAGTTATTGCCACTAGATATTTTTTAACACAAATGAACTACCTGTCAACAAAGTAATTTCTATAGTGGGCTAATTAATCTTTTTAATAGCATTATTTTCATGGTGTTGGAATATTGCCAGTACACCCTGCTTGTCTAAATGTCTGAAATTTGTCTGCTCCTCTCCTGTCCTGACTAACAGAAATAACTGTGCCATTAGGGTGCAACAGCTTTTCCCTTACCCCATCTGAGGCATTAGGAATGCATTAGTCAGAGTTGGATGTTCAGTGGAACCTTGACACCCTGATCTTACTTTGCTGTGATTTCCTGATTAAAATCACTTTGTTTCACTCTCAGTGAGGTTTTGCTTCTATTCTTCTGTTTCACAAATATGCTGATTCTTATCCCGAGTGCTTATCATCCCTTGTGCACAGGATTTTGTCAAAGGGCTTCTGAAACTTCATGTATGTTAATCAATCAGTTAATCTACTTACAGACATTTTCAATAAATCCAGGAATTACATAAGAACTGATTTCCACTGCTGAAATAATGCTGGTTACATCTAGAATTTCCATATGACTTGTTTTTCTTTCAGCCAAATTGCCATGTACAGTTTGAAGCCTATTAATATCCCTGCTCAATTCTCAATATATTAAGTTTTAAATTATAGAATTTTTAAACAAAAGCTTCTGTATTTTTGTTAGCAGCTCACCTGCTTTATACTTATGTCTCTGCGCAAGACTGGTGTGTAAACACGTTTGGAGATTTTTAAAAAATATTTTTATTTTTGTAATTGCTTTTTTCCTGCATACCTTCTTACTCTTTGGCCTCTGAGTCTTGACTGAGCTGCATGGGAGATGTTCAGAACTTACCTGATATCAAGAAGGCATATGAAGGAAGGGGAATGCAAACAGACCAAATTACTCATGCTCCAGGCTTTCCAGACCAGATACATCCTGAAAGTGTGACATACACTGAATACTTAAATGCAAAACTGCAACAGTTGCTGCAGAGATGGTCGATTAAAATAAAAACAAAACAACAACAACTCAGCAGGAGCAATAAGCACACTATGCTTCTTGTGTAAGAACTGAATGGTTTGAGCATTTTGTGGCAGAGAGGAAGTTGTCCCTATTCCAAGATTCTACTGCACGTACTAGTCCATATTTCATCCTGTTCTTCTCTAGGCCAAAAAAGCATAGGGATTTCCCAATTCTTCAGGGAATATGGATTTGAACATTGTTGCCTCATTCCTGTGAATGCTAGTCTAAAAAACCCTCAGATTTCTTTTCTTTATGGGGCTTCTAGGTGTCACTTCCTTGTAGCCACACTGGCAAAGAGAAATTTTTTCCCAGTGAGACCATTGTCTTGAAAAGTGAAATATCTGAAAAAGGCTGAGAGGGCCCAAAAGCCATCCTCATTCATGAGAAAATGATGTATCATGGTTCTGTTGCAGAGAAGGTTGGTCTTAGAAAAATCTACTGTCTTCCCCAGCATTACTGAAGAAAAGTGAGTATGTCCGCTCAGATGATTGCCCACAGCAGAGGAGCCTGCTCTCAGTCCCCAGGACTTTCTACGGTGTAGTTTGCAGACACCTCTCCCTTCAGCAAAGTTTCTTTCCCTTTCTAAGTAACTGACTTTCCCCAAGCTACTCCGAAGGCTGCCTGAGAACTTACTGCTCTGTATAGTCCTGCTATGCTCAAGTGCCCAGTATTAGGCAAGATGATGTCTAGTTTGAGGGTACCTAAAATTACTCTTGTATAGAGTGAGAAACAAAGGCATATGTCAAAAAAAAGAGGCAGCCTGTCAAAATTGTCTGCAGGTGCAAAAACCCCTGCATGAATTCCAGATGCAATCCCAACTGTTTCCCAGCACTGCCTATTACTGTGAGCAACTCCCTCCTGAACCTGAAAGCTCCTCAGGCATTTAACTATATTCACCCACACATGTTAAGGAGATCCTGTTCTGGGAAGATAGGCACTTATCTCTTGCCTCAAGTCCCAGTACAATCCAGCTTAGGAAGACAGGCATTTAAATCCTTTTTAGAAGCCTGAAAAATTAGCAGCAGTCAGAATTATGTCTGGCTTTCTCTGACATGGGCCATCAGCTTCGACATAGGTGCATAAGGCTGAGAGCATGACTCGAGCTAAGCACAGGCACACGAACTAAGCAAATGTACATTTTACCATTAGAGAGGGACTGATGTGACACATCTTACAAGACTACCCTAACTATTACATCACGCTTGGGCAGAAAGCTTCAAGCTCCCCTACAGTGTGTGAATACGAGGAGCTGTCGGCTCCAGTTCTCATCTCAAGGGAAGAAAAACCAAGGGGAGCAAACTCACATATGTGGAAAAGATGTGTCATACAGGAGACAAGCAAAACAAAGCGTAACCTCATAACTCTCCACCCTGTGCCAGAAAGCATTTGGACTGCTAGGCCAACCTTGGGTTTGCTTTTGTCCTCTCTGATGTGGCCCTGTGCCTCGTGTGTTCCAGGCTGCACAGGCACTCAGCTGCAACACTGACCATCCACACTAGCTGATGGTTGCTGATTATGCCATTCTGCTGGGAAATTGGAGCTCAGGGCCTAATTAGAGTCTAAAAACATCACCCACTTCCTTTCTTACAAGTTTTTGCATCTTTATGCAAAATGTGGGTGGAAGCACTGTGATCTCATTAATGTCAGTCCTGCAGTAGGGACAGAGAGGCTGGATCCTGTGTTGATGGAGTGTTAGGAGTGTTTCAGATGAGTTTCCAAGAGGATATCAGTGCTCTAGCTGCAGGCTGCCTTTGCCTACTGGCACTGTGAGTTCACTGGCAGTCAGTGGAAAGAAGGAGGCACTCTAAGTGCCTCAAAGAAAGCTGTCATTTTCTGCAGGTCTTCAGAAGTGCCTCTCTCTGTGTCCTCTGCCCATACAGCAAAGCTGAGGAATTAGATTGCTCCTTTTGTCCCTTCCAGGGCTAAGACACCTAAGATTTCATTGAGGTAATAATGTCTCAGTGAGGTATCTAAACTAGATGGATGAGATTCCAGCCTGAGTACTCAGGTTTGCAGTAAATGATTGCAAGAAAAAAACAAAGTGTCAATAAGATGCAGGCTGTTGAAAATCAAAGGAAAAGTATTGATTAAAATGAGGATATATTGTTTGAAAACAACCAAAGACCTACAGGCTTTTGTAATTATTTTAATTTCTGCTCCATGCCCCATAAGCCTTTAGAAAAAAAATAATTCAATATATTATTGGAAAAAAAATTCCTCATCCTTTCTGTGAAGCTGTACTCATGAACCATGGAGAGCTGAAAATCATTGTAACATTCTGAGAAAAAGTAGTGGGTTCAATAAGACTGTAATGTTAACCCATCAGTTTTCGCTCACTTAGTCTAATTCCTTGGATAGCATTGTCTGAAAAAGGATAGAGGAGTATTTATTGCAGTAGCTTGAATATGCATCAATTGATTTTATTATACGAGAAAACCTGAGAAAGTATGGTTTATTTATATACAGATTGTAAATACACTGTAGGCAAGTTTCACAGTTTAATGTTGAAAGGGCTTTCATTAATGGTGTAGTTCTGAGAAAAGGATCTAAAGCAACATAAAAGAGTCAAGATTTGATTTTTACTGAGATAAGTTGAAAGAATAATTCACCTTTAGTAAATGTGTTTCTTCTTTCATGTTGTTTTATGGGTTGCTCTTTCTACTACACCATGCATGGTTGCAAAAAATTTATATTAAGAATTAATCTCTCATTGATGTGACTTAATGATGTCTATCATTTATGTTTGCCTAACTCTATGTGTTAATAAAAAAAAACACCAAAAAACCAGAGATCCATAAAATTAAATGGTTGGTTTTGTCCTGGAGCAATTACACACAGTGTTTGTACTTTATGTGTATTTCTGACAGAAGACATAAAGTCAGTTCTGCTGAGCAATGTAATCTGATACTGAAAAAGCATGTTGTTAATTGTATTGGTTTTTAGCAAGTATGGAGTGGGGTTTTCTTTAAAGGCCAGGAGATTACATTTCAAATACACTTCCAGAACTTCGTATGGCTTCCCACCTTTCTCAGAGACAAAAAGTTACATTATGATTTGAAACTGAATATATGGGCCAACAATATATGGGTCTCCTATTGTACAATGAATGACCGATTTTTGGTTTATATCAATACTGAGGCTCGATACTGCATTTTTGAAAACCCACCGATTCTGTGGATGAAAACCACGGCGTCAGGACTAGGCGCTCTATTTCCTGTAGCCGAAACCAGCCACCTACCAGAACTGGTAGATAGGACCCGCTTTTTGGTCCCGAGTACTCGCACCAAGTACTCAAGTACTCAAACTAAGGCTGGAGATTGAAACTGACAACACGAAACTTTCGAGATATAGCATGCGATATACCAGTTATCATTGTAAAGAAGGTATTCGTCAGGCAGGTGTAAAATTCCGGCTCCTGAGTTAGGAAGGCTCCGTACTCTGAGCTATATTTGGAGAAATCGGTACCTGCAACTGAGACCTCGAGAGGAGCGAGCCCGAGGGACGCCCGAGGTGACAGAGGCCGTGCCCAGACTCAGCGACGCCTTGGCAGTCCGCAGCAGCCCCTCACCTGTGCCAGAGCGAAGGGGAATGGTGACAGTGCCCGATGAGCGCTTTCAGCCACGGGATCCTGAAGCACCGCCGTGTGCTCCCTCCGCCTAGGCACCGACTGCTTGTCGCTGTCACAGCCCTGGCAGCAAGAGTCTCTGCGCCCGACCCCGGCGCTCTCACCGGGCGGGCTGTCACACCGCCACTGCCTCCCCCTCGCTGCTGGGTCGCGCCCGCCGCCCCTCTCCGTCTGCC
>JAHLSL010000014.1:7144860-7170908 GCA_025920805.1 Petroica traversi | reverse complement strand
GTGGCTCTCTGACAGTGTCTCCTGAGACCTCGGCTCAGAGCCGCGCGGGCGCTCCCTCCCTCAGCGCAGGTAGGTGCTTGGAAGGCGGATAGCGGCGGGCTGCCTCCCCGGCCCGGGCGCTCCTGCCACCGCCCGCTGTACCCTCATCCCACCAGGACGGCCGGGACCGCCGCTTTCGGCCTCCCTGTCCCGGCTGCTCCAGGAGAGGAAGGTACCTGTTCTCCGGAAACTTAGTATTTGATACGGCTGACACTCGCTGATAGCCTTTAAGCTGACAAGTGAGTGACACCTGTAGTTTTTTCTAAATGACTTCAGGTTAGTCATTGTTTTGAGAAGTTAGGTTTTTGCACTTTTCTGATTTGGATCAGCAGCATGTTAAATGCTGACTTAGGGGAAACTGAGTTTTCCAGAAAAATAACAATCTGCTCACATTATTACTGAAGACTGAAATGTTTCTGAGTTTGTAAACTTAGGGCAAACTATGAGTTCGAGCAGCTGTGTAGGCTGTCAACAGACTTGAGTGTGCAACTGCGTTGAAGTCCATGCCTTTAGCTTTCTCTCCTTATCAGCAAGTGAGCCTTTGTGGCCCTGTCGATAGTTTTAACCGGAGGAACAATTGAAAAAGTAATATTTAGAGGGCCTAGTGTTTCAGTAAGGATTTCAGGCAGATGAGAATATTGGTGTAGAGAATATCTGAAGTACTGGGAAGAAGACGGAACAAGTACACCACGCAATAGGAGCTTATTTGTTCATCTTATCACATGTAGCATCCTTGAGTAGCATTTTGTCTACTTTTTATTAATTCCTGATTCTTCTTCTGGAATTCCCTTTCTTATTCTCAAAAGACAGCAATGAAACCCTCAAACAAACAAGAGGATCCTGGTGACAAAAAGGGCAGATGTGCATATGGTTTGAAGTCATCTGAGCATTTTTCTAGCATTAGTGTTTCTTGGCAGAGGAAATCTGGGTATTTTGCCTAGGGTGTGTAACACTTTCCAAATCTTTTTTCGAACCACAGAGAAACAGCATGACGAAAATGTGACCCAGTGTTTCGTTGCAGTCTGCTCTTTGCTGCTATTGAAAAAAATAAGCGTTGAATTTGGAAATGCCAGAGGAAGGCAGTGAAGATCCAACCTAGGAAATGTCGCTTGCCTAAGTGGGACCAAGGCAGATTTGACAGATGTGAAAATTTTTTTTGAGCCCTAACTTGGGTTGTTTTTCTTCCAAGGACAAGTGGTTTCCTCCTCAGCTAGTTGTTTGCACGCAGTTCTCTCTTGGCAGTTACCTGCTGCCTTGCTTTCTCTCACTGTGTCCGGCCATTGCTTAAAGAAGTGATTCACCTCAACAACTGGAACCTTTCTACCCAGATGAACCTCGTTTCCATAATAACTTCAAAATAGTGATATCACTGCAACAAAAAGCAAAAGTGTTGTTAGAACAAGCTTGGATCAGTAAACTACAGTTCCTGTAAGAAAACCCCAAATACCTTTTTGAGACGGGAATCTAGAAAGGTGTGTATGTTTAAAATTTTCTAGGTCTTTTTGAGGGGGTGTCTGTAACTCTCACAAGTGCAGGCATTTTATTGTCAGGATGCCTTCCTGAGGAGAGCTTGGAGTGGCAAAGTGGAGCTAGGACAGACTGGACAGGGAGACAGAGATAGGCATTCCTCTGATTCTGGCTTCTTTGGTCCCAGTTTCCATGTCAGAGTTCCCACTCTCTGTGCTGCAGGTCTCTCTTGGAAGATTTAAAAGTCCTTTAATTCTGTGGATGAGTGAAAGGTTCTGGTCTCAATGCAGCCCTTCTTCCTCTTAATTTTCGAAGAAAAGCTTGCTTTCTTACCCGTGTTGTGAAGAAGTGCTCAGGATTTCAATCCAAGTAAATGAAACTAGTTTCACTTTTATTTTTCCCTACCCTAACTTAAGAGTTGCTTGCTCTTGGCACATATGCTTTTAAAACCCATGTGTTCTTTCACATCCTGCTGGAGTTCATCCAATTTTTATAGACAGAATTCAAGACATTTTTGATCTCTGAAATCTAGATTCAGTGCAAAAACCTGGTAATTGTTTTGAGTTGCAAACTGAAAAGATGGTAACATTCTCTATTCAAGAGAATGTCCCCCACCTCAACACAGAGTAGGGAAATTGACCTGAAATTCTGATCTTGAAGCTCAGGGAAGCAAAATACAGAGCTGAGACTATAAACAGAGTGTGTAGTTGCTATTGCTTTGCTAACTAAAATCAGCATAGACGAAAGTGCAGAAATAAAGGGGAATTTAAATTTAAACATATTTTTTCAAGTACTAATTGCATAAACAGTATAACTGCTAATATATAGTTTTAGTGTTCAGTGGTTTAAACTATTAATAGTTTCCTTAGAAATTACTGCTTGGACTTCTTTACAGTGCTTAATCTTAATTAATTGGAGGGAGGAAAAAAGCCCTGCATGACTGAAGTTCTTGATTAAAACAGCTTTTAAAAAACACAAATCTAATCAGTGGATTGATAAAAGATAAACTATTATTAATTGTGACACCAGGATATTACCAGTGGAAATGTGATCACTAAAAGTCATCCTACTGATAAGAAAAATGGTTCATATAATTAAAAGCTTCTCAAGAAATTTATTTGGCATCTTCCTCCTGCATTTTTTCTTCTACGGTACATTTCTCATTGAAATTTGGTAGGGGAAACCTAAATGCTGAGTGTTATGTAGTAGTTTTGAAGTCTTTGGAATTAAATATGGAACCTGTAAGGTGTAGAAAGCTGTATCTGAAGAAGGTGGTAATGTGGATTAAGTTAAGGAGATCTTAAAGGTGACTCCTGTTCTTCTTAAAAGTGATTGACATTTCATACATATTTTTTACTTACCCAATTTTTAATTACTTAGTGTCCTCATTTCTACCAAGTTTCTTTACAGTTAATTGTGAAATGTTGATTTAGGATCATGCATCTCTTAATTTTGATTTATATTTTGAGGGCTCTTACTTTATAGGAGTAAAGTGTAGCGAGAGCCTGAGCACTTCCTGGTCAAAACTGTGTGAGCTCCAGGCTGTAAATCAGCCAGAGGTGGGTAGAGTAGTGACCAGGTAGGAAGGATTGATGGCAGGCAAAAATGCAGTTGCATCTAGCAGTTAAACCCTCTCCCCACGCATGTCCCTAAGAGAGTTATTAAGTAAATTTCAGAATCAGGAATCACTTCATGCCCCCCTGCTGACTGAGGCAAAGGTCGTGGGACAAGGATACCCACAGGGTGCCATTGCTGTGCATGCACAAGGAGGCAGAAATAAGGTTGCAGGGTGTCTGCACACCCCACGTTTCCTCACATCCCTGTGCTTGGTTTCACAATCCAAGTGACTGTCATGTAGGTTTTGAACCAATTTTCTGCACCACTGGGAAAACTGAGCACTGCCTGCAAAGGGAGCATGGCTGCCCTCCACGACACAGGTCATCACTAGCATTAATATTTTGGCCCAAGGCCTGCCATGGAGAGGGAAGTCATAGCTTTGTGTTAGGAGAATGAGACAGGGGGGTCTGAGAGGTGTGAAGAGACAGCACAGCCTGCCCCGAGAACAGGAGGGATGAGGTGCAAGGGCTGGAAAGTCTGGTCTCTTCCTCCTCCTGGGGCAGCAGAGTTCACTGCAAAGCCAGCAGAGGATCCTCTCTGCAGACTCTTAGAAGCCTCGGTCTGGTACTGGCTGGTAGTGTTGGCCATCTGCATGGAGGAAGTAAGGGAAAGAAATAGCAGCTTCTCCGAAGGCGCTCTCCTGGGGGTGGGAATTCAGGGTTGCTGTTGTTTTTGCCAGAACTGGACTATGAACACTGTTTCACTGAAAGTGGAAAAGTTTACTTCTTCTTGGAGTAAAATGAGAGGTGTGGGGTTTTTGGTTTGTACTCGTAATGCCAGTTATGCTGTATAACACTCAGTGAGAGGCAGGGATGATGAGCAGTTTATACTTGAACTGTTACGACAGCTGGAGTGTATTTTACAGCATTCTACTAAAGGCTGTATTACACTAGCATATCCTTAGCTGTGGCAGTGCTGCTCATGGCCACTATTGCCAAGTGCCTGATACATCATAAAATGATGGCAAAGCTGTGACATACATAAGAATGAAGAGTGGGGTGAGTCTGTAACACTGCCGTACTCTAAAATAACTTCTGCTTTATCAGTTGGTGATGAACTTTTTATGATCCAAGGTGTGTCATACTAATTTTAAATATTAAAAGTGCATCAAGTCTTCTATTGCAGTGCCTTCTTCCTTACTTTCAGGAATTGCCAGGTAGCTGCAGAAGAAAGTGTAGGATTTAATGAAATGCCATGAGCCTCTGTGCTTCCTCGAGACACCACCTTATGGACTGAAAGGGAGGAATCTAAAAGCTATGACAATATGTATCGATATGACAAGTCTTGTCAGTGCATTATCTGATGGCATGGCAGGGTTACCTCATTACACATTACACCACTTGGTCTTTCAAAATAATCAGTTTTTGTGGGATTGCATACCTTGGTGCTGTTGATATGCACATGTTTGGAATTAGGCAGCATTGCTATGTTGAATCAATAGTTTATCCTGGCAGCTTAAAGGCACTGAATGAATCACAGTAGAAGGCATGCTAGTAGGCAGAACATTGCCCCTCCCTCAAGGAAAAATGCTAAGTGTCTACACCCAGAAGTAGATCTTCAGAACAGATCCAATAAAATGCTTGCCCTGCATCTCTCATTCTGCTTCTAAACCAACAGCTGTGTTTAGATAAGTATGTTTACTATTGGTTAACCTGTCTTTGGTTTTCCATTCAAGACATTCAGAAAATATTGCAAAATACCAGCTGTAGTTCAGAGAGAAAATTGTCTTCTCTTGGGAATGTTCACCAACAGCAGAAAGCACCCTAGAGAAGCTTTTTTTTTTTTTTTTTACTTTTTTTTTTTAAATATTCCCTTGCAGAAATGTGAAGAAGTCAGATTGTTTCTTCCTGCCCTAACCTGCAGTTCTTACCACCTGAGGATTTCTGAGTTTGGCCACAGGTGCAGCTCCCGAGGAATAGAGAAGTAGCAATGCTGTTCTTTTCAGTCTGATGCTTCTCATGATCCTCTCCTGTTCTCTTTCTCTGGATTTTTGTGGAGGAGGCTGCATCCATGTCTAACTAATGTCTTTCTTCTCCTTCCCAATGCTGGCCAAGGCCCTGGAAAAGGACTTGTTGCTGTCATGGTGGTGTGGAGAAGTGTCAGGGGGTAGTTGTGCTGTGCTGCTACTTAGCTTTTTGGTGTAGTGAGATCAGCTCTTCTGGGTGCCAGCTGCCAGTGCTGTTCACAGAGGCACTGGAGGCCTCAAGCAGCATGTGACTGCACAAGAAGCGTTTTCCTGTGCAGATATCAAGGTACAGATTGCCAAGTCTTGCCTTATCACCACACTCATCTCTAGTGTCATCCCCTCCCAACTTCTGTAGCCTTTTGAAGAAAATGCAGCAAAATTATTTTCCAGCTGATGTGGATAATAACATTTATTAATGCTTCCCTGTCTACTTTTCCTGTAATTATAATGTACTGTTATTCCAGGAACCACGATTGTGAACTAGTACTTCAGGAGATTACTTTGATTTCAGAAAGAGAAGGACAGGAAAGGTGTCAGACATGTATTGTTGATCTGCATGTAGGTTCAAGCTCCTTTTCCTTTTATTTCAGACAGAAAACATCTTTACATTTGAGAGGAGCAGATTATTGCCATAGTTTGCATCACAGATTTTTTATTACGATTTTTTTTAAAGCAAAAGTGGGAACAGTTAGAATGAGCTAACAAAACTTCTTTCAAAATAAACAAACAAGAAAACCTTTGCTCCTTCAGTATCAGGTTTCAATTGAAATAAATGTTGACAGCAAAGTTCAGGAATTCTTAGGCAAGAGGATGTTGGTCTAGTTGTAACTTAAGAGTCAGGAAAATGCTATAGCAGGTGACTAAGTTTTGTGACAGTAATTTTATCAAGTCTGTTGTGGTGGTTGTGCTTTCTCTAACCAAAATGACGAAATTCCAGAAAAAACTATTTACTCAGGTCTTCTAGCTCAGTTTCACAGCAGAACGGGATATATTGAAACCCCATTTAATTTTTGACAATCCAGTGGGCTTCTTGTAGGTCACACTTCTTGAAAATTTCATCTTTAAATTTGCAAATGTAATTAGTGAGTAGGTTTCTTGATACGTTCACAGAAACGCTGATTTCACGTAGTTGAGTGTGGTCAAACTTGTGCTTTCTCATTGTATCTTTATCTTACTGCCTTTATCAGGTACTCATTAATGAGTGAAGGATCAAAAGGTGGGACGGTGGCCAAGAAGCAATGGAGAATAAAAGTTTAGAAGGTTCCCCATCAGACCTAAAGTTAGTGGCTCACCCAAGAGCAAAGAGTAAAGTGTGGAAGTACTTTGGGTTTGATACCAATGCGGAAGGATGCATATTACAGTGGAAGAAGATCTACTGCCGTATTTGCATGGCACAGATTGCCTATTCAGGAAACACGTCCAACCTTTCCTACCATCTTGAGAAAAACCACCCCGATGAATTCTGTGAGTTTGTGAAAAGTAACACTGAGCAAATGAGGGAGGCCTTTGCCACAGCATTTTCAAAAATCAAGCCGGAGTCATCGCAGCAGGTTGTTCAAGATAGCCTCATCATGAAGACCTACCAGAACTACGAAAACAAAAAACACCAGGAACTGACATCTGCAGTCATCAGCTTAATTTGTGAGGGCATGTATCCAGCCTCCATCGTTGATGAACCTACTTTCAAGGCCCTCTTGAGAACAGCGGACCCCAGGTATGAACTTCCGAGCCGGAAGTACTTCTGTACAAAAGCGATTCCTGAAAAGTACAGTGCTATTAGAGAAATTGTGCTGAAGGAGCTCACTGAGGTTCTGTGGTGTGGCATATCCACGGACATGTGGAGGAGCGAAAACCAGAACAGGTCGTATGTAACTGTGGCAGTTCACTTTCTCAGCAGCAGTCCTGCCAACTGCCTGGCTGTGAACTCGCGGTGTTTGAAAACATTCGAAGTACCGGAGGATAACACTGCAGAGACCATTACACGAGTCCTTTATGAAACATTCATTGAGTGGGGGATCAATACAAAAGTCTTTGGTGCTACAACAGATTACAGTAAAGACATTGTAAAAGCTTGCTCTCTCTTAGATATTCCCGTACAGATGCCTTGTTTGGGGCACACTTTTAACGCAGGAATACAACAAGCTTTTCAGCTCCCCAAACTCTGCAACCTTCTTACCAGGTGCCGAAAGCTGGTGGAGTATTTTCAGCAGTCTACAGTCGCAATGTACATGCTGAGCGAAAAGCAGAAGCAGCAGAATATTCTCCACTGCATGCTGGTAAGCGACCGTGTTTCCTGGTGGGGAAGCACGCTCGCAATGCTGCAGCGCCTCAAGGAGCAGCAGTTTGTCATTGCGGCTGTTCTTGTGGAGGACAGCAACAACCACCACCTCATGCTGGAATCCAGTGAGTGGAATACAATCGAAGGGCTGGTGGAGCTGCTCCAGCCTTTTAAGCAGGTTGCAGAGATGATGTCTGCTTCAAAGTACCCGACGATAAGTATGGTGAAGCCACTTCTCCACATGCTTCTTAATACCACTCTGAACATCAAAGAGAATGATTTGAAAGAAATCAGCATGGCAAAGGAGGTGATTGCTAAAGAGTTGTCAACCACCTACCAGCACACACCTGAGATAGACATGTTTCTCAATGTTGCAACTTTCTTGGATCCCCGCTACAAGAAACTGCCTTTTCTTTCAGCCTTTGAGAGGCAGCAGGTGGAAAACAGAGTGGTGGAAGAAGCAAAAAGTCTACTGGAAAAAGTAAAAGAAAACAGCTTTAGAACTGAGGAGAAATTCTTTGCTGTTTCAGAAGAGCCCCCTATGAAAAAAATCATCATCTCCTCCACTCCTCCTCCTACCAGTGTCATCAACAACATGCTCGCAGAGATCTTCTGCCAGACAGGAGGCGTGGAAGACCAGGAGGAATGGCATGCTCAAATTGTTGAGGAGTTGAGCAACTTCAAATCACAAAAGGTCCTTGGTTTGAATGAAGACCCACTGAAGTGGTGGTCTGACAGACTAGCACTATTTCCAGTTTTACCAAAGGTTCTTCAAAAATACTGGTGTATTCTGGCCACAAGGGTCTTCCCTGAACGCCTCTTTGGTTCTTCTGCTAATGTTGTGAGTGCAAAGAGAAACCGGTTAGCCCCGGCTCACGTCGATGAGCAGATCTTTTTGTATGAAAACAGTCGCAATGGGTCTGAGGCAGAACCGGAGGACGAAGACGAAGGAGAGTGGGGTTTGGAACAGGAACAGATTTTTAATTTAAATGACTCCGTAAACATAAACAACAATTTCTTTAATATTCGAGACAGTGGGTTTGTTTAACAGGACTGCTCTGGTACATAATAACAAAGAAAAAAGGTATTTGTCTTAAGTTACCAAAAATTCTTCTGTTTTATGCTATGAATGCTGTAAATATTGAACACTTGTAACAAACTTGATTTGGCTTCCATTGTCTGTGTTTTTCCCACTGTCTTAAAACATGAATGACTTGTGATTAAACAGCACTGAAATGAACGAGGAAATAAATTCTACAAAGACCGTGATTTCTGACTGTGGCCCAGACTTCAGAAAGCACTTACCCATGTGTTTCCATTCCACTTGTTTCAGTGGGAGACAAACACATGCTTATGTGCTTTCTATCATAAAATTATTTTCCTGAGTTAGGACCTTGAGGAAGTTTTTAAAATTTATGCCTCCATTTGTAAATCCTGTGTGATTCAGGATGCGAGCTTTAAGTTTAGGGTTTTAAAATGTTTTTAAAATCCATAGATCTGAGCAGTGAATATTTTTACAATATATTGTTGCTATGGAATGAAAAAAGATCTTGAGCCTGATTTTCACTACCTCATGTCTTAGGTCTGGTCTATGCTAGAAAAGTTCAGCTGGTATAATTCTGTTATTTAGGGGACTGATATGTTATTATTTTAACTGATACTGTGCTGGCATAGGCTGTAGTGTGGATTCATTTATACCAGGATAAATTATTTTCCTTTCCAGTGTGGTGTAAATGATATAAACACTTTTAAACTGGTATTGCTGTGTCCACATTAGTCCAGTTTTACTGTTTAACTGCAGCTAAATGGCAAAATTGGTTTTTTGTTTGTTTTGCTTTGTGTCTAAGCAAGCCCTGATTGTAGTCTCTTGTGCTTTTGCGAAGTGGTAACCAAGTGTGGGGTCGAGGCACTGTTGTGTTACCTTCTCCTTGTGCCAGTGCCATGGCTGATGCCATGTGGTGTGCAGCAGACAAGGCATCAGCCCTTTGGTAAGGGAGGGAGGGAGAGAGAAGGAGAGGGCAGAGAGACGTCTACAGGCCACGGGTCTAATGGTTTGTCTGTGTTAAAAAATCCTTAACCACTTCATTTAAGGGGGACTTTGCCCAGAGTAGCTAGAAAATTTTGTTGGCAAGAAAAGCAAAATAAAAAGCTTTAATATTATGTAAATATATTTAAAAGAAGGGGACCCCTCCGTTTTCTTACATGTATTTAGTGAGTCTTTAAATGTTTTTTGTTGTGTTAGCACTTAAAAACTTTTTTTCTCCTGTCTCTTTGTTTCAGTTTGTAGAGTGGACTTTAGTCCTGTCCAGTCTAATGCTTGAGTACTGTTTCAGATTAGTTGTGTATTGTAACTGCTCCCTTTGTGTCTCTAAGCGTGTGTTTTAAGCCCTTTTGAGAACTTGACAAACAAGAAAAAAGAAAGGAAACCAACCTGAGATACCGCCCCCCATCTCCTATGAAATACCGCAGTTCATAAACATGATCAGAGTTCACACTAGACACAACGTAGGATGCACCAGCTTTTTTTTTCTGAGGTGCAGTGGAGGACTCTTGGTATTTTCTAGTTACAATCAAGGTTTGCTTGGGGTTTTATTTCTGTTATGGTGCCTCACCCCCCCACACCTCAGTGTTAGTCTACAACTATGTTGAGCAATATCTGTCTGTTACTGTTCTGGAGGAAGAAAGTTTTTTTCATCACTATGGCACCCATGGACATTGGGTTGTAAAAAGGGCATAGATGGCAGGAACATACAAAAATGAGAATGGCAATGGAATTGAGTCTATTGTCAAACTGCTTATTTATGGTTTGGTTTAATAGTTTTTGGAAGTTTGAGACCTCTGTGTTCTTTGTTGGTGGTGGGAAGGGGTAGGTGAGTGAGGAAGAAGGACAGAGGTTAGACTGAAGGAACAGTAAAGTAAGTAATTGCAAACTGCTTAAACAAAAATGTTTAAGCCTGGGAAAAATGCATTTAGCAGGTGGTGTGGCCTGTGTCTGGCTGTTAGTAAGCCTGGGGTTTCACTCTCCAGCCCCCTGTAAACTGATTTGCACAAAGTACACACGCTGTGCATCCTGTTGAAAGCTGCTACTCTCCATGTCCACTGAAGAGGTGTATATGTTTGCCCAAGGTGCAAAACACAGGCTTGGCCTAAAATCCTGCAAGTATGTATATGAGGGCAACAAAATCAGATTATGAAAGGGAGCAAGATACCTGAGCTCCTGTGAGACCCCAGCTGCTGGTAATGTAAAGCGGTGCCCTCACAACCAAGGCAGAGCCCAAGCACCCCTGGTCCGCACTTGGCCTTCCCCTCTTGTCAGCATTGTATCCATCTTCATCCTCCTAGGGCTAAACGTAAACAGTGATGCTTACAAGCAGTTTTACTGAGATCAGTGCAATGCACTACTCTCTTCCTTCCAGCTTCTTTTTATTTTTTGGTATCCAAAATAAAATTGTAGTCGGTTCAATTGATGTGTCTCAGCATTCTTTTAAATTAAGGAAAAGAAAAAGAAAAAAAAAAGAGGAAAACCATTGTTAGTCTTACCCATTGTCTGTGAGATTTTTATTTAATGTTCTAAGCCTGGAATATTGTTAAATAAACCAGAAAAATAAGTTAGTTACTAGATTATTTGTCTGATGTGTGGTCATATCTGCAGCACTTTATAACTTTGAACTCTTCCGCAGCAGGGGGAGGTTGTATTCTAAGGATTTAAAGCTATGCATTTATTTTCCTTTTGATCCTGTAAGTTATTTTTTAAAAATGCTGTACAAATCTTTTGGATTAAAAAAAAAAGAGGATGAAAAATGTTGGAAGTTTAGATGGTTTCTCTCACTTAAATACGTGTGGTGTTTTTCATTTATTGACAAGATTTTCTGTTGTTTAGTTGGGTGGAGGAGAATTGCAGAACTGTTTTAAATATTGCTACAACTTGAGTTAACCCTGGTGTTACTGCCAAGGGTGGGCCCAGAACACATTTCCTAATAACGCTATTAAGTCAACTTTTTGTTTGTGTTTCTTGACAGCTGCTTTGAATCCACAGCCTAAGGTTTCCTTTTCTCTTCAGTGCAGCTGAGACATCTTTTTGGAGGGGCAATAAAAGAACGAACTTCAGCTTTTGAGTGCTTTCATGCTGAAAAAGTGAATTTTTGAACAGGCTCTTAAAGTGTGTATTCTGCGTCGAAAGAAGAATTGCCCTTTGTCACCAGCTAGGTGTTGCCAATTCAGAATTAAAACTCAGTGGGCTAGGTGAGGTTTCTTGGGGAGCAGTAAAACTAAAGAGAGTTTTGTGTTTCTGACCAACCCTTGAGGATTTCAACTCCCTGTGCCATCAGGGATTATATAAAGGCAAAGAGACAAGTCTGAACCACACTGAAGTTGAAAAGGGGAATTTTTCCAGCAAACAATGTCTGAAATGCTTTGGTTTAAATGAGGGCAATAAAGTTCTGAGTTATTTATGGAAAGGATATATTGTTTTAAGTTTCTATTGCAGCAGTCTGTTAGATTAATTTCAAGCATTTTCTTTAACCAATGTCATGGTGTCCAGTTAGCTTTACAGGAGCATTTGTAAGCAGGCAGGAATATTAAAAGCAAAACAAACAAATTGGTTATTTGTAGTATTTTATAAGACTTCTGAAAATTTAAAAGTGATGTGTAGTTCTTGATTTTTGTCCTTTTCTTGTGACAGTTAAAAAAATAAGGGGCCGCCTGAGGACATAGTTTCTGAAGGAGGTGAAATTCACGGATATGAACACAGATGTAGTGTATTTTACATATTCCATGACAACTGGGGAAAGGAAACTTTATGCTGGAAAAATTACATTTTAGTCTGTGTACACCATCCTCCTTTTATTAGTCTGCATTTCTGAGTGTCCTAAAGATTTGGTGATCCTGGTTCTAGTGGTATTATCTAGTCTAGACTGTCTTTTTGACAGAGCTGAAAGGACTCTCCTGGTCTCTTAAGTTTTATGGCTTTTTTTTTTTTTTTTTTATTTTTGAGCAGACTTTATGGTCTGTCTTGCCTTATCTCCTCCAAATTAATGGTCTGCTAAATTCAAAGCATTTTTAGGGGACATAGGGAAATTATGGAAATTTGTTTTGCTTTTTTAGTAGCACTTGGTGCTGTAGCGAGAATTTAAAGATACAGCTCAATTTTGTATGCCTTAAAAGCACATCAGTAAAGCATGCCTTAATGAAAGTATTTAAACTAATTTCAAAACATCTCTGCAGTTGCAGTTTATAATGCTGTTGTTTTTACATACAAAAGAATTTCCTTCAGATTAAACAATAAAAATCAATTACATATATTTTTTACTGCTGTTGCAGTCCCTTTCAGTGCCCCTGCAGTTGAGTTAAAATGCCCCAGGGAAATTGAGTTTAGCATTTAAAAAATGGAAAAAAATTTAAAAACAAACCACTATCTTTGAGCTTACCTTGCGTTTTAAAAACACCATTGGATTTGTATGTTTTTAAAAATTCCAAGGCTATTGCAGCAACTATTTCAAATAAGAGTCCCTCAGAACTCAGAATTCTTAAAATATTAAGATTTTTGGGCATTTCTGCTGATGTTTCCACACTGAGTGGTATTGATTTTTCTTGCTGCCAAAAGATCAGAAAAGTGATGCTGCCATCTGCAGTGCTTTGAAATGGTGATCAGAATAAATATTTTTTTCAGAGATTTTTGAAAGCACTATTACCTGCTGCACATATGTGCTGGTTTCCTTGCATCACAATTACTGATTTCTGGTGACTTGAGCTTGCCAAATCCTCCATCTTCTCTCTCTGGCCCTGCCTGGGCAGAATGCCGGGTGGGAGCAGTAGGGAGGAGAACTCCAGCTTCTTCTCTTATAGAGAGACTTCTTTGAGAGCAGATTAAATTCAGTTTAAAATTAGTTTAAAGTGGCGCCTTTGCCATGGTGTGAAAGGGCAGAGCTGGTGGTTCCTGTCCTCACAGTGATTTACACTGGAGCATGTCTCAACTGGACCAAAATTGTCTATGTAAGGGGAATATGCTGGGGGATTGAGCTCGGCACAGCTGGGGAACTGCACTCAGAGTCAAAGGCGTAATAAGCATGTCAGGGTAGAAACAATATCTGTGCTGCACTCCATAGATGGGGGTTTAAGGTAAATACAGTAACAGGATACTGCTTTATGCTCTAGGTAGAAGCTGTGCCTGGAAAAATTTGTGATTATTCAAATAGTTATGTGTTTAATAATGACATAGAAAATAGTGTTCTGCGACATTTAAATAAATACTTTATATAGACAGTAAAGCTACAGTTCCTATTTTATGGATATTTTGGGGATAACATTTGCGATGGTTTTCCTGGACTAAATGCTATGGTCAGAGGCACACCAAGATTCAGCTATCAGAAGCAGTAGGGCAGGCCTGTTTGTAAGTATGAGACAGAAGGGGATACTTTCATTTGAAATAAGTGATACGTATTGTCTTTATTTTAACACTCTTAGGTAGAAGACAAAATGCATTTGTAAATGTTCGTGATAGCATCATAATTTAGATATATCTGTAAAGAATTAATCCCTTTGTTTTGTTTAGTTCACTGAAAATATGATTATATTTGTCCATAGCTACATATGCATGATGTCATATTCAACAGTGCTTCCCCAAACGATGCAGAATAAGGTTATTTTTTAAAGGCAGTTTCTTTGATTACATACAGTCTTCTGTTCATTGTCCCCAAGTACTTGCAGTTAGGAATGAAAAATTCATTTTTTATTTCTCCAGTGGATACTGCTTTGCTTTTAAATTTGAGACATTTTGTGTATCAGTCTGTCTTTACAGACACTGCAATTGAAAGGGCTTCATTCTCCCTTTCTTTTTTTTTGCTTTTTTTGTTTGCTTTTTTTCTCATGAGTCATCAGTGAGGTTTACAGTGATAGGAATTTGCAGTCATAACAAGGAAGATGTCAAGTCAGCATCAGGAGAGCTCATGCCAGAAACATCCTGTCTCATGTCGTGAATGCTGTGCTCCAAGGGAAACCTTCATCTTCTCAAACACAACCTTCTGATGTGTGTGAGAGAAAAATAAAGTGCTTTTGCAAGCAATGCACAGTTCTGTGTTATGGGTGGTAGAGCAGTTTGGTCTGAGTTTGTGCTCTGGGATGCCCTCAGTGGTTTGGCACCAAATAAAAGTTTCTTGAGCACACAGCAGAACTTATATGAACAGAAGGAATTGAGTAACAATTAAATGTGAAAAATGCAATTGCTTTACTTATGGGAACAGATACGAAATAGGTCCATCTCAAGAAAATACTGAAATTTTATCAAGAGTCATGAATTTGCGTCCAAAATCCTGATAGCATTTAAAAATGCTATATTGCTAACCTTCCTGTCGTCTGACATTTTAGAACTCTATAAAATTGTTTACATGCTTTTTAGTGTTCACATGCTGCTGGCAATGGGCTCTGTTAACTTCAAAAATCTGCACTCCCAAATGGCCTGGGAGAAGTTTTCATTAGGTATTGGAGAAGAAGGGAGATTCAAGCTCTTACTGAGACCCGGCCTCTAGGCTGTGGGAGCCTGGGCTGAAGGGACTGTTTCTGGATGATATTTTGGCACATTGATCTACATAGATAAACATTCACATGCAGTCCAAGAACTTGCTGCTGCTCGTAAATCTGGCTGGTCCTGAGGGAGCAAGTGCATTGGTGAGAAATCCAGTCTTGTGGATGAGTGGAGCTGCCTGTGTGCAGCATGAATCCTTTCTGTCCCTCATTCTAAGCCCCACGTTCTTTCCTATGAAGGTAGCAAGTATGTTGGTGCTGCTCTTTGCTGTTATTTGCCTTGTGCCTCTTGCATTCCAAGTGTAAGAATGAGAGAACGTGATGTGTGTGTTTTCAAGCCCTGGTGAAGGTAGGCAGAAGTTCACCTGCACTGTTCATGGATTGCTGCCTGGTTTGCATGAGCAGTGGGTCGAGGATAACACAGCGTTTACCCCGTGGTGCTGCGAATGCGAGACTGGCACTGCTGCTCGCAGATTTCCTATATACCTGCTCAGAGAAATGAAGTGAGAAAAGCACAACCTTGTGCGTGTTGTATCTGAAGGTATGACTCATTGCCCAAGTGCGCTTAAAGAGCTCTCATGGACTAGTTCTGTAGTAGTCTTGCAGACAAAGCACCTTGCGCATGCTCTACCCACACCACCCCACCCCCCTTTGTCAGTGTTCACAAAGATTTCACAGTTCTTTTTGGAGAGAGAAATTCAGAGATAATACATTAAACTATTTGTCAGTTGTTAAGACCATTGCAATATGCCTTTTGTGCCTTTTTTGGCAATGCATGGTAGAGCTGATGGAAGATAAAATTCTTATTTTATTCCAGAGGCAGTTCTTCCTGCAGTGAGGCGATCAGCTCAGTCCGCAAAGTTGATCTGTTGCCTGCACTTCTGTCTTTTCTCTAGGCTGTTTAGGAAAGTTGCTGTGCTCTGCAGAGTGAAAAACAGATACCTCCAGAGTGTTTTCCCTGTGTTTTTGTGTTGCTGGGGCTGCTTTCTGGTCTGCACATGCCTGAAGGAAAGGGATGGGCCAGGGCTTTTGCCCTGATTCTCCTTCTTCCCTGGACTGATTTGTCACCCCGAGAAGAAGATTGTGCAGAAGCTGACACTGTGATAAGGGTGATAAGTTTGCAAATACCAAGACTACAAAATTATTAGTTCATTTTATATTTATATTTTGGCTAAGATTGAAATAGTACAAAATGTGGCCTGAAAAGGAGTCTTGAGAATCAGTACAGTGACTCCTTGACTTAGGTGACCAAATACAGATTTAGGGACCTTATCTCCAAAAGCAATCCATTTTGCATGCTCTGCCTTCAGACCCTCTAAAAATGCCAGCATCACAAGTGTGTATCTTTTAAATAATGACATTTTGGGGTGGACCGTGTATGAAATGCAATCAACAACTTTTTGTTTTTCATGTGTCCATTTTGTCTCCCATTGTGCTTCAATGGTTAGCATCCATAGAATTATTCTGTCTAAAAAAAGCTCTCGTAACACTTCAGGTCCCAAATGTAGGTGAGCTTCAGAAGTAAGAGAAATATTCTGCCCCACAACTCATAAACTGGAAGGCTGAATTATTCTGTGGTCGAAAGAGGCAATTTTAACTGAATTTTGCCAAAGTATGAGAGAATGTGAAGTGAAATATTTACATTTTTTTAGGTAAAATTCTAAGTAAAAGGCTTAAATGTAATCACCTAATTTTGTGCCCTTACTTGCATCATAGCAATATGGAACCAGACCCATGGTATTTCAGTGTGGGTACAAGTAAAAGAACAACCCTCTTTTACTTAGTCATTACTCTGCTTGTGAGGATGTTTCAGTTTCGATGATTTAGTTGTAACAATCAACAGTTTCAGCAGATGTGAATGAGCATTTCTATTGCGTGGATCTTCCTTCCTTGACAAACAGGAACTTACGCTCCTTTGCTGTTTCCTTTGAACAAAGGAAAGGAGATAAATGGGGGTACGCTATTATAGGTGGAAGGTTGAGTGTTTGCTTTGTGCTCATGCAGCTGAAGCAGTGGTGGGTTTCAGAGCCAGGTGATGGATTCCATTTGTGCATTTGAGTCTAAAGATGGGCAGATGGTAGCTTTGCAAAGGGTATATGGTCTTTGTCTTCAAGTCAGCGCTATGCCAGCACAAACAGTGGCTGATTGTACAAATTCAAAGTTCTGCAGTCTCTTAATCTCTGGGGTTTCGGGGTTATTTATTCTAAGATCTTCTTGGTTAGGTGATAGAGCAAGCTCTGTTAGGTTTAGTATCTCTGGTGCTAATGATGACATGCTGCAACTCATGAAAATGAGCTAGAAAATGTAATTGCCTTTTTACATCATAAGAGGAGTTGTTTAACCAAATTCCATTCAGCCATGCTTCATCTGAAGGGACTGGAGGTTGTAGAAACTCAGCTGAGGAATGTAAGAGCTTTACTGACAGGGCAGTTGGGTGAATGAAGGTCTTGAGTCATGCAGGACCTTGTGTGCACTCCACCATGAGACTGCCAGTGTAGGACAAGTTGCACAGCCAGAAGTCTTCTTTGGTTTAGATGTGAGTACTGAAGAAACCTCATAACGTTTTGCAAGGCCAGAAGGCAGGTGGAAAGTACTCATGGACCCCATGATGTTATTTTTGGAGATATTTTTGTAGTTGCTAAGTTGTAAGTCAGTTTTCTTAGACCATACTGTCCCACCACAAATGCTTTACATGGAGCTCCCTTGCACAGTACTGGATTAGTGTTGAAGTTCATGGGCACTGATGTGTGATCCTTGATTCAACTCAGTTGTGGTAAAACTTTTGATGCACTGAACAAATGCATTCTTAGGAAGACTTTGATGTCCGTTTCACTAAGATTCTGTGCCTTGCCTTACAGACAGGGCAAGGATCAAGATTTGTACAGTTAAGAGTAAAAATGTTATATTTCCATACACACACAGTCCTCTCAGTGTTTGCAAAAACTTTCCCCTGCCAGTTGCAAGCCTTCTATTCTCAAAGTTTCTAAATTACAGATGTCATTACAGACAGTGATTTTGGGTTTGTGGCTTTGTCATACTGTATGAATTACTGCATTAAAGCTGCAGATGTGTTGGAATATAGCAAGATTCAAATGGGCATATTGCCAGCAAGGAAAGAAAATATTTGAGAGCTGCGTTCCCAAAGCAGATAACCAGAAAAGCAGGGAAGTTTTGCTCCACATAAGAATTGCTTTCAAGAAAAAAGGAAGTGACATAGTTTTGTAATAAAATAATGACATTTGTTTTCATTTCATCATATTTGTGCTCTGCTAGGAGAGCTTTGATACTTCACAGAACATTCATTGGGCAAGAAAATGACATCCTCTATCCTACCCAAAACATCCTCTGAGTTGTGTAAAGCTGAGTTAGAGTGCTTGGCTCTGATACATTTCTGCTTTTTGTTGTGTGCCTGTTTTCTGCCAGAGTATGCTTTCTGGGACATCGAGATTTTGCTGTCTGAGGGAATGCCTAACCACGATTGCTAACATTGCTCAATATTTTAAATTATCCTGGAGAGGTAAGGAAAAAAAGGGAAACACTGAACTTGTTTCTGAAGAAGGAGTTCAAAGGAATGGTTAAAACCCTTTCTTTTTTCTTGTTGTCACACTGGTAGCACTGGCAACATGGCTGATATAACTAAACACCCTTTTGACTCTGTGAGGAAATATTCATCCTCGTAAGCTCTGCACCAATTTACCCTCTGATGTGAACTTCACTGGTGTGAGGAAATGAAGTCACGCCAAATCAAAGCAAAGTTCTGCCACCTCCTGACCTCACATCTCGTGCTGGTGTTTCTCTTGTGTACAAGCCAGGGACTGAAGTTAATGAGCCTTATGAGTGTTCAATGAGTTTGGGATTAAGCTTTTAATCTGCTACGCTGCAGGCAGTGGTTTGATTGCGAGCTCTGGCTGCCCAGGTGTGATGTACTGAAGCAGGAGGCAGGTGATGTTCTGTTTTAGCCATTTCTACCAAAACTGCTGGTCAGGGCCCAAAGGCCATGTTCTTTACAAAGCCAACCACAAGGTGTAATCTGTTCTAGGAAGGCTATTTTAAAAACAGAAACACATAATTCTGCATAACAGTATTTTTTAACAAGCATGTCAAGCAGTCCTGAGTAAGGAAATTACAGAGGAGTTGGAGTCAGACCTCATTCTTTAAAAGAAGTTCAGTGGTACTACTGCAAATGGCTTATAAAGTCTGCAGCCATCTAAGAATTACAGAATGAAAGGACTTCGTAAACAAAATATTACTGGCACTATACTTTCTGCAGACCAGGACTGACACAGTGATGACCTTGTAACTTTTTTACTGAATGTATCTCAGTGAACATAGGGCCTGCAGAGCACTCTGGCAATTGGATATAACCTCGGTAACTGGAAATGGAAATTTGTGCTATGGAATGCTTCTTATAGCTGAGATACAAGGGCTTCTTGGACATATTTATCCTGAATAATATCTTGCTAATGAATAAAGTCATCCAGGTAATACAGATATCATCTAGTCTGGAGTGTATTCATGCTAATTAATACCACTACCTCATATGCCAGTCTTACTTGTGAATTCCTAACTGGGATTGCCTCAACAATGTATAATTTAACATTAAATAGTCTGCAAAAAAATGAGTATAAAAAGGTCAAGAAATGAAAATCCATATTTTCTCGTTGATGCTGTACTTCCTAATTATGTGATACAGATATTTGAAGAGCAACTCATTTGAGTCAGAAGCCAGTGTCAAGAGCTGCAAATACTGCCGTTAGTAGTGTCTAGCAAGTGCTAGCAGAGTTCTTTGTAGGCATGTGTTCTTCGTATGGTTTCTCATGGGTTCCTTTTTGGAGTCAATCTATTAAAGACATTATCTGTAGTCATCCAGCACTCCAAGGAGGAAAGGGATATTTGAAGATACAAGAAAGAGGGTGTAAAACAACAAAAGAGGTGGGCAATGTTGAGGCCTGGACTTCAGCTTAAGCATGGCCCTGTTGGGATTGTAATGTAGTGGCATATAGATTTACTAGTTTATGCACTAATATAATGACCTTTATTGGGATTTTTGCTATGAACTGTATCTTCTATCCATCTCTTCCACAACAATTTTCAGAGTGATTCATTTTATTTCTAAGTATTTACTCAATAATACTAGTCATAAAGTGTTCTGGTGAGGCACAAGTAAAAACAATGATTTTTCCCAGTCTTCTAATCCAATTATCAAAGTATTTGTTTTCTTCCCTAAAGAAGAAAAACATACACATACACAAACACACATATATATACAGAAAATGATTGAAATTTAGCAATTAAGTCCATTTTTTTCAGTCCTGATTCTTCTAAGCTGCTAGCCTCTGCTGTAAAAATCATCTTTGCAAGTTTGGTCTGGCTGAGAGCTGGCACGTTGTTTTGCTGAGGGCTGTGGGCACAGGGACTGAGGCTGGGTGGCTCAGTGAGCAGCGTCTGTCTGGCTGTTCTGCCAGCAGCCTTTCTGCAGGCATGATCTGTTCCCTGCAAAGGCATCAGGGTCTGTGTCAAAATGGCTTTGCAGTGTGCTCCTCTGGCTTGGCACGTGGTGGCTTGGAGGGGGAGATGCTGAGACCTCTTCTTCCTGCCCAGTCCCTGACACTTGCAACTACAAAAGGGCTGAGTAAATAAAGGGCTGGCAAAGCTCCTGTGCTCCCTAGAGAGATGTCACTGCTGTCACAGGAGTGTAGGTGATGTCATCCTGGTGAGTTGTTCTGGATGCCCCTCTTTGTACTGACAGTGCTCCCAAGTACCTCAGGTTTGACTGCAGCTACTGTTTTATATCTTGAATGCTTGTCTTCTCCAGGATCACCCTGCATGGGGCTGGCTGTGTTGGTGTACTCCATGCTGGGCAAAGCACTCCCCTGTAAAGGTACCACAAAGGTTAGCAGGGCAGCAGTTGCAGAACAGCTTATTCAGTAAGATAATATTTTCTGTTTCCCCAAACAAAAGAGGGAATGCTGGTAACTGCCTGAAGTGGAGTTTGGGCTTTTGCTGGGACAGCAACACTGGGCACGGACTGCTTGAGGACACATACATGTTGGCCTGATGTCCTAGCATGCCTTGGGAGGGAGGTAGTACTGTGACCAAAATGAGAGTGGTGTCACTCTCAGCACTGCTGGATTTTCTCTATGGATAGTTGCAAAGCTTCAAGTACAATAACAAAAGAAATGCTGATGTAAGAGCTGCAGTAGCCGCTGGTGCAGCTTGCAGAGTTGGCAGGGGCTCACTTTTCTCTTGCTGCAAGGAGCTGTTTACCTTTTATCTTCTGTGTGATCAGAATTTATTTCTGACAGAGAGAGTAACTGGTGCAAAGCCCCACTGGAGAACTGAGTGTGAGTGGGCTGGCTGTTTGCACCATGGGTTACAGGGGGCTGATGGAGATGTAAGGCTGGAGTGTGGAATAGAAATTGCTTTTTAGGGTCATATCCTTCAAATCACTTAGAAGTCAGTGCACAGTGTAAGGCATGTGTCTCAAATGCCTTGTATATTTATGGAAAAAGGCCTAGAGAGGAAATATTGGAAACAACAGAGAGATGCCAAGCAAGCCAGTGCATGCTCTTGGGCTCTTATTCCTCAAGCTCTTTTTTCTTTCTTTTTCTCCCCTTGATATGTTTAAATTGCTACGTTCCTTTATACTTCTCAAAAAGAAAGCTTCATTCAAATAATTTTAATTATTTAGCACCAACAGAAATTAAACACTGCTATAACTTTTTGCTGTTTAGTGAGGTGGAATAAAAGTGCTGTAAATAGTCAACCACCGTCTATTGACTTAGAATCATAGAATCATTTAGAGATGTACAAGGTCATCAAATCCAAACATAGACCCAGCACCACAATGTTCACCACAAACTGTTTCTCCAAGTGCCACATCCCCATGTTTTTTGAACATTTCTCAATGCATCCTATTCCAATGCCTTCACCACTTCAGTGAAGGAGCTGTTCCTAATTTGTAATCTAATATTCCTCTGGTGAAACATCAGGCCATTTTATCTAGTCCTGTCACTGTTACCTGGCTGGTAAGGATGACCAGGTCCATCCTTTGAGGGTGGCTCCAGGTATATCAGCTTTATTGAAAGTTGATTATTAGCCTAGCACGAAGAAATAGGACTATAAGATCTGTTATAGTAAACAAAGTGTTTTGGGGGATTTTTATTCTCATAAAAGAGAAAGGAGTTGTGCCTTAAAAAATATTTCACACCAAATTGTCTGTTGCAAAGCCAAAAGATTTGAGCTAGATCCTCTGGTCAGGTGGAAAAAAAAAGCAGGTGTGAAGCCTGTTTGTGCTACCAGTGATGCCTGAAAAGTGCTGGTCATTCTGGCTGATGTCCTGAGAAGGACTGACAGGGTGCACTCTGAGGTATCAGCCTGTTTGAACACCTGGTTGAAGAGTGAGGTTGTAATGTGGCTTTGCAGAAGGGCCAGTATAATTCCTGCAGCTGTCACCTCCCTTCTTAGAAGCAGAATGGTTTGTCAACACAAATGCATGTTTCTGTACGAAAGGACCTAATCCCTTAAAATTTTGGCAAGATATTTATAGAAGGTGATTAAACATAGGAACAAAAATAGGATGTTTGCGTCATACTCCTGAAGCATTATCAATAATGGGACTTGTTTTGTGAGGTGTTGCACATTTCTTCAGAGGAGCATGTGATGCTCTGTAATTGAAATATTAATAGCAGATAATGACACTGTGGAATGATGGCCTCTTCAATGGAGACACACTTTAACAGCTTTTAATCTGTGTGGTAACTGCATATTAAAAATCTTTGACAATTTTAATGAAGAGCAATTATAGAGCATGCACAGTAGCTGTTCTTCTAAGTTAACTAATTCCCTAAATCTCATGAATCTGCACTAGAAAACTGCTGTTAAAATTTCATTCAAAATTAAGTTTTTCACTGAAGAGTAGAAACATCTAAATAAAAACAAAATCTTTCAAAACAATTAGCTTTTTTGCAAAGTTGTTTTCCTGTGAAAACTTCAGTGCATATTTTATGAGGGACAAGAAAGATGAAAACTGAAAGAAAATCCACAAGTATGAGATCACTCCAGCATGTGCTAAGAAAGAGGATTTTGAAAAGAAATCAGTTTTTTCCTAGTAAAGGACTGTTATGAGAGAATTAGGAAATTATATATAGTATTGTCTATACCTTTCTGTACTTACACAGTCATACTCCATTTGAAACCCCTGATGGGCTTGTGTTTTCAAAGAAGAGAAAAATGAGTAAAAGTCCATCTTTGTAACACAAATGGTGTGGTTGTCTTGAAGACAAAATATGTGCATACCCTTTGTACTTTCTCATTCCAAGTGAGCACTGATTTTCAGGTAGTTTTAAGCGTGAAATTGAGCTTCATCCAGAGACTCAGGGGGCTTCAGTAAAACTCCCATCTTTAGAATATTATGCACTAAAAAATGCTGCAGAGTTCTGTTGCATCAAGGATTTTTGCTGCTGGAACGTGGCCTGGTTCAGCCGGGGCATGGAGCTCGGGCACTGCCCTGCAAGGGCAGCACCTCTGGGGCTGTGCAGCTGGGAGTGTCACCCTCCCTGCTTGCTCTGTTTCCACTCATAGCAAGTGTGCCTTGCTCTCCTTGGTGCCTTGGGCCATACCCCGAGAGGCAGACAAGCACCTCTAGGACTGACAATCCAGAGACAGCCTTTGCCACCGTCCTGTCTCTTCATCAGATATTGACTGGAAAAAGAAATAATTGTGCTGGCCAGTGGCTGGTTTGAAGGATGTAGAAGCAGGGTAGAGAGGGAGAGGAAGGGATGCTGAGGCTATTTTCCATGTTTTTATTAAGTCAGTAGCATCTGAGGTTAATCTCACAATAATGGCAATGCTGGAATGGGTTCTGATCATTAGTCGCTTCAAAAATTTTAATAATATGGAAATAGGCTTTTTAACATTTTGTATTTTAATTAATTGCAAGTATCTCAGGAAAATTTTTAGTACTGATTGGTTTATATGCTGTTTCCTGTTAACTAGATTTTTCCCAATATTCTCTAATCACCTTGTACCTCTCTTACTGATTCTAATTAGTAGAGCTTTGTATATGATAACGAGCACTTCAGTTCACAAGTGATTGCAGTGTTTTGAAGTGAACTACTCCAGAAACTTTCAATTACCTTTTAAATTCTGTATACCAACTCATGACTTCTGCTTACTTATTTGATGGAAATACTGTCACACTGAAGCCGTGGGAAGCAAAGGAGACTGCTTGAATGGCAGCAGAGCATTTTTGTCGGCTGGAAGAGGCAGATCTGAATGTGACCTTCAGCTGGATGCTCTTAAGCTTGATTGGGATATGGAAATTACATTCTCTGTCACTGGGAAGAGAGGAGATGCAGTTTAAACTACTCTTAATGATCTTTCCAATTTTTTTTTTCCTCACACACACACACCTTTTTCATTCCCAGAATATAATATAGTATGGGAACATTTAAAGAATTGACTTTCCCAATGTATTGGTTGCCCAGCTGTATCTCTCCATCTGTGCTGTGAGCAAGATGGAATGATTAATTCAATCTTTTAATAGTATGTGGTCAGAATAAGAGGTGTTGGAATTCACAAGCAGTAAAATAGAAGCTGTAAAGATGATATTGGGGATTATGATACAATATACCCTGTACTGTCTAGGAATATGATGATACTGTCAATGCTGTCTCGAAAATAAAAATTAAAATATTTTGTCTTTTGAAAGGTGTAGATCATAGTGCAAAGTATAAATTGTTTAGTATTGTCTTTTTAATTCATCTGGTGAGATGCTAAAATGCAGGTAGAAATATTTTGCTTTTGGTTTGGATTCTAGTTTGACCATAAGTAGATCAGTTTTTCCAGTTTGACCATAAGTAATGAGATCACTCTGCTTCAGTTTCTGCATATGAAAATGCTGATGAATCACAGAATCACTGAATCATTTAGGTTGGAAAATTCCAACAGTTAACCCACACTGCCAAGTCCATGGCCAAACCATGTCCCTAAATGACTCAACCACTTCCCTGGGCAACCTATTCCAGAGTCTGAGAACCCTTTCAGGGAAAAAAAATTTCCCAATATCCAATCTAAACCTCCTCTGGTACAGCTTAAGGCCATTTCCTCTTGTCCTGACACTTGTTACATGAGAGAAAAGATCTACCCTCTCCGAGCTACAATCTCTTTTCAGGTAGTTATAGAAAGCTATAAGTTCACCCCTGAGTCTTCTTTGCTCCAGGCTAAGCACCCCCAGCTCCCTCAGCTGCTCCTCATCCAACTTGTGCTCCAGACCCTTCACCAGCCCCATTGCCCTTCTCTGGACATGCTGCAGCACCTCAGTGTCTGTCTTGTACTGAGGGACCCAGAATCGAGCACAGGATTCAAACTGTGGTGTACAGGGGGACACTCTGTGCCCTGGTTCTGCTGGTCACACTATTGCTGGTATAGGCCAGGATGCCATTGTCATTCTTGGCCACCTGGACACACCCTGGCTCATGTTCAGATACTCTCAACCAGGCCTCCCAGGTCCTTTTCTGCTGGGTAACTTTCCAGCCTCTCTGCCCCTAGCCTGTAGTGCTACACGGGCTTGTTGTGACCCAAGCTCATAACCCAGCACTTGGTATTATTGAATCTCATGCCATTTGCCTTGGTCCATCAATCCAGCTGGTCAAGCTCCCCAAATGGAGCTTTCTTGCCCTCCATCAGTTGACACTCCTGCCCAACTTGGTGTCATCTGCAAACTGGCTGAAAATGCACTCGATCACCTCATCCAGACCATTGATAAAGACTAATGCCAATACTGAGCCCTGTGGAATCCCACTCGTTACTGACCACCAGCTGGATGTAACCCCGTTCACCACCACACTCTGGCCATGGCCACCCAGCCAGGATTTTACAGAGCAAACAGTATGCCTGTCCAAGCCATGGACAGCCAGGACAATGCTGAGTTTCAGCATTCTCAGTTCCAGCAGATGCTGAATATCTGACTTTTCACATTTTCTGAGCTTTGGATACTAAATGTTCTCCAGACTTGAAGGTTTATGATGGAACCTCTGTTCCATGTAATGTGTGGGGACTTGTCTGCTTCGGTTTATTTCTACAGTATTTGGGATTAAATCAAGAATAGCAACTATCCTTCTCCTTCTCCTTCTCCTTCTCCTTCTCCTTCTCCTTCTCCTT
>JAHLSL010000014.1:7111667-7144686 GCA_025920805.1 Petroica traversi | reverse complement strand
TTTTTATTTTTATTTTTATTTTTATTTTTATTTTTATTTTTATTTTTCCTTTTCTTCTTCTTTTTCTTTTTCTTAGCTCTCTTTGCTGTGAAATAGCCATCATTTACAGTTTTCTGAAATGAGGTTTCTGCTCTGCAGTCAGTTATGACATTTACTCAGTCTGTAATGGAGTGACAGTGACATCATGCTTTGCTGATTCATATTTTCTTCAGCATTTCAAACTCACTTACATCACCTGGGTTTTATAACCCAAATGCTAATTTTTCATAGTTAGACATGAAATTTTAAAACCTTAGGTGTGCCACATTTTGTGCAGACACCTGTCAATTTTTTTGAGGTACATGGGATATGGTCTTTCCTGGAGAAGACCTTTGCTGAGATTACTCACATTTCGTTTTGTTTCATATGTGTGGCTTCTTCAGTGAATTTCTGAACATCATTTGGAGAAATACTATATATATTTAATTGGGACTTTAGTGAGAGGGAAAAGTGTCTTTTTATGGCAAATGTTTGATTAAAGTGAAACTCCCTGTTAAATAGGGAAGTGCACTTGGAAAAGCTTTTGTGTGCTTGCGGCATGTCTGAGAGCAAGAACTTGAAATGGTTTCTTACATCCTGAGGGGTGTAAAGCATTGTCAGCTGCATCCACTTGTTAGCTGTTCGGGAAATCTTGGAGCCTAGACAATCTTTGGTTCCTGGTAGAGGATAAAAAAATAATTCTAATGTCTCAAACTTCTGCAGGATAGGAAAATGCATTCTGGAGCTACTAGACTATGCAGAGCTATTTCCATTGCCCCAATTTAAATCTCCTGGGATAAGCTCCTCTTTTTCATCTCTCATTTCACAACAGGAAAAAAAAATATAATTACATGATGACATGACTTGAAGAGCATTGGGAAGTTTTACATAAAATGACATTGCCCAAGGTATTGCAGAGTTACATTTGCCCAGAGGGAGGGAGTATGGGAGTAAGTATCAGTAAATCTGTTCTAAAGATAATCAGATGCTTTTTCTTGATTTAAAGATACACCTGTATATAACATGCCTATCTCTAGTGTGGCTGGAATGAAAGAGAAGAAAGCCAGAGTAAATATACAAAAGGAATGAAAGATAAGCAGAGCAGAGAATACAGATGGAAAAATCTCCTCATGATAGTATTTTCCCATGTATAAAATGATATGGGTAAATGGAGCCTTTAAGTATATGCATATGCAGGGAAGATTAGTGTCTTCTTGGAGCTAGTGCTATGTTTCTTCTCCTGATATTTTTAACAAATCCAGTAATCTTTCATATGCCGGCTGAATCTGTTCAGTATAATGTGAGGAATTAGTGAGATTTCTTCATATTATTGAAGAGTTCTGCTGTTATTTCACAAAACCCAATGTTAGATTTTTGTGAAGTGCCTTTTGTGACTGAGGCTGGGACTGCTCACACATTGATCAGTGTCGCTGAGCTGAGTTAGTGCTGCACCTTGTCAGTGACAGTGCTGTCCCCCACTCTGCTCTTGTCCAGCCCCACAGCAGCAGAGCCCTCCCTTCCAAGCCAAGGCCATGCTTCACAGCGTCATCCGAGTCCCCAGCTGGGCACCTGGGGCATCTATCCCAACACAAAATGCACAGTGCAGCCAAACGTGCCATGGGTGGTGTAACGCCAGGTGCCAGATATTTTTGCACAAGTTTGTCAATATGTAGTATCAGCCTTTATCTGAAGTAATCCTTAAGACTAGTGTTTCTCCAGAAAAACAAACAAACAAACAAACAAACAAAAAACTGTCTTAAGCCAGGAATAACAAGAATGAGTAAGACAAGGACCAGTGTGTGATGGCAGAAGTTACTTGGTGTCGGGAACTTGCACAGCCATAATTTCACTAATATAATTTGTACTTGTAGATCGAAGGCAACTTTCCCCCTCTCTTGATTCCTTCTCTATCACCCCATGCCCCTAGCGTGGATCAAGTGCTCTCCTTTTCCTACACATTTAGTTGGGAACTTTGCTCCAAGAGCAGATTGTGGGCACACTTGCATTCCTGATGAATTTTTAGCAGATTTTAATACTGCATTGTGGTATTTTCCTTCTGACTAATTTGTATAATGGTGTGTTCAATCTATCATTTGGCACTCGTAAAAAAAAAAAAATTAATTCAAATATCTTATCTTTAGATGAATTTTGGCAAAAGGAACAAAGTACTCAGGAATGACAAATGTGGCCAGAAGTGAGATTCAGGCTTCGGAACTGCACCCTCTCATCTCCTTTTGCTTTCCTTTACCTTAGGGCAGCTCCATATTTGTTAGGATCAAATTTCCTAATATCTCTGTCAAAATCAACCTGAACTTGTATTGTAGAAAGCTCAGAGATATGTTTCATCAAACCATTTTTTAATGCAGCCTTATTTTCCCTTGGCTGAGAGAAAGGCAATTCAGAAATGGCAAGAAAAATTTCCGTATTAGAAGTCCTCTTTAGTTTTCTCCATTCTCATCCTCCTCTTTCTTGAGGAAGAGGGGTCAACATCCAGGTCTTTTTCTGTGTATGATCAATGATCCTGATGCAGAAGGTTGGCAGAGGGTTTACTGGAGGCAGAGGTTCTTCACAGTCAGAGTGAAGACAGCATAAATCAGTTTGGAAAATTACCATCTCTATTATTTTTGAAATCTCCAATTATCTTTTTCTCCATGCAGCCCTTTTGCCAAGTCTAACAGCATCACAGAGTCCAAGACCATTGTTACTGAGCTCCCTATTTGACAAATAAAGCAAAAGCACTCAGGCTCCAGTCAAAAGATGTGTGAAAATGCATCTTCCTGTGGCAGGACTTCTTCACTTGCAAACACACCAGTCATATGCTATGTAAAACAGGGCACTGAAAAGACATGTGCAAGTGCAGAGGAAATGATTAAATAATTTTTAAATTACTTTGGCATTAGCTGTAGCTTACTTTTCTAGCAGTCTGTGGATCAGTGCCTTGACTTACCCCACCAAACCATGGCTGATTTGCATCTGTAAGTAGCAGTGCCAGTGTCCTCATTGGGGTCCTTTTTTGGCCTTGAGGACAGTATCACCCTGCAGAGATTTATGATTCAGGTGCATAAAATTGCTTAGAGCTGTATCTCTTTCACCTAAATACCTGGAGGTGGGAGGAAGGTGAAGAGAGGAGAAAGGGGAATGAAGCACTTGAAAATGACCTCATCTTGACCAAAAAACCTTTTTCCCGTGTCTTATTTAAAAGTCTAAGAATTTCTTCTGCTTCCCCTTCCACGCCCTGCTTTCCACACACACTTCTCCCTTTATCTGCAATTATGCTGTCTTTCCAAGAATCACTAGAAGAAATGCAGATAGGTGTGTCATGCAAATGAAATTTTTAGTGTAGCTTTCTACTCCCCTTCCCACTGTTGCTAGAGAGATCTCTTTCCACAGGTCTTGGATTTTTGAGTGTCAAGAACTCTTGCTCTGAACAGCTGCCTTATTTAGGGTATTGTTTTTCTTTAGTAAAAAAAATATTTCTTTCAGGACTGTCATGCTGGCATCATAACTTTTGTCTTACTACCAGATTATCTTACATATTTTTTAATATGTGGGGACTTTTTTACTGTAGCTAGCTCTTGCTGTGAATACTCATGCTCCAAACTTGTGATTTTGGCTTCTAATAAGACCTGTTACTATCTAATATCCCCCAAGGTTCCACAGTGTGTTCATGAGTTGAAAAAACAAGAGGAAAATGAGCCATCTGCTTATTAATCATCTGTAGTATGACTTTTGCATGTGTTAAATGAGATATCTAGGAACAAGTCCTAGAATGGATTTTGGGAGCTTGTATCTCAGCCTTCTGTGAAGGGCTTGTTATCTTGCCTGCAAATGTTATCACTTCATCCCTATAAGCAAGCTGGCATGCTTATCAAAAAGCTAAACAAATGTTATAAATTTAGAGAAGCCTTTTTTTTTTAGTTGTTTTCATTGGCAATTAAAAAAAAACATCATTAGTCTGGCTCAGCAGATGTTTGCTGCTAACTCTGAAGAAATGTCACTTGTTCCCATGTTGACAATGTCACTTGTTCCCATGTTGACAATGTCAGGAAGGGATGAATATACACATTATCTCCTTAGCTGGCTGAGCACTCTGCTTTTCTAGTTGGCATATCTGCCGTTTCCTCTGCTTTTCTATCATTTGCTGCCTTGCTGCAGTATGGCCATTTGTCCAGGCTTTCTGGATGTGTGGTGCCTTGGCTGGAGTCACAGCACTGGTTGTTTTCCCAGGTGTTCAGGCAGCCCAGAGAAATTGCTACTGTGTTGTGGAAATGTCCATTTCATGGGGCACAGGCTGTGCATGCATTCCCCTGAAATACAGGCAGGGAACTCCTGTGAGTATCCAGAACTGGTGAGTTGCTGTTTGTTGTTTCATTGGCATGCAGCATTTCAGGCTCTGTGTGTGTCTTGCACATTGGTTAAACAAGAAACTTGATCTTATGTGTGCCAGGGGTTCTGCTGTGGTTTGGTGAGCAGTTGCTACCAGTCCCATTCCATGTCGGTGGCTGCGTGGGAGCCTTATTAAATTAGGTCTTCCCCTGTCTGCTGAAATTCTTACAGCCATCTGACTGCTGCTGTTCCATTAATAGCACCTTGAGATTTGTAGGGCAAGGGACGCATTTCCATGGTTTGGTTTCTCCTGCTGTTCTGGTTCTTCAACACCTTTCTCTTCCCATGAGTAACTCCGGGGCCAGCTTCTCTCCAATACCTCCATTTCCTCATGATTCTTAACAGAGGCTGGGAGGCTCGTCACCTATCTGATGCAAAACTCCAGTTGTGTTTGGAAGCAGATGCTGTCCCTGCCCAGATAAGTCCCCCTCACGCAATGCATCCAGCCATTTATTGGACCTGTTGGCCGTGTGCCTGTGCATGTGTGCATGGCAGTTGTTCATCAGCAAAAGGCCTGGTGGCCTCAACTGCTGAAACCAGCAGGATGCCTTTTCACAGAAGGACTTGTCGGGCTGGTTGCCACCTACCTGGTTTCCAGCCTTAAAGGCCCTCAATCTTGATTGCATATTGATGCTCATTAGGAAAGTGATTGGAAGCAGCAACGGCAGAAAAGATTTTGGTGTGCAAATTTGGGAAGACCATTTGCATTTGAAAAATCATCTGCACAGGCTTAGGACAGGCTTGAGGCACACACAGTTTGTCTGGCTTATTTGTCAGGATTTGAGTGCCTAAATTGTCTTCTGTTAGGATAGTCCTGGAATGACATTTGAATCCAGACCCTGTTTGTCTGGTTTCTGCCAAACCAGAATTTTACGGAGATGTTTCTGTAAGCACACTAAAAAGGCTGCTGCTGAAAGCTGCGTGGGTTCCCCAGCAGTTTACTGATTGCCTCTCAGAGTGGAAAATGAATTATTTTTCTACATCTGCTTAATGGCTATAATCTCAACAACGCCGCAGTATAAATCAGGGATAAAGAGTCGGAATATTTTTCAATAGGAAAAACTACTCAATAATTCTGTGGTACACTAAGCTACATGATTTCTTTAATCCAACTAGAAGAACTCAATTGTGCCTTGTCCTGTAGTCTTAGATGAGGACTGGAAATTACAGTTTGCCCCCTTTTCTCTCTCAGTGTTGCTATACAGGAATGGCTCTGGACCTTGTTATTCAGTCATGAAACTAAATATTCATTGTTAGTTCTTTTTTTATTTTGTTCCCATCTGTGCTTCTGCCAGTTACCTTCAGGCCTAATATTTGCATGTAAATTATTCAGTTATAGGAGGAATGAAAAAAAACCAACAAACTATTGGGATTGGTCTGTAGGGATCTCTCCAGCACAAACGCCACTGAAGTTCCTGTACTCAGTGGCCAGTGCAGGAGGTGCAGGCAGGTCCCAGCATGGCACCTCACAGGGTGGCCATCTTTTGGGATGCCTTCAGCTGTGCTCAAGTCTTTCCTGATGAGTACTGGCAACTGATTCAGACACTGTAAAGTCTACCCTTGTCCTTCAAAGTCTTAAAAAGGAGTTTAATGACGAAATTAATATAAATATATTATATTTTAATGTCCACAGGACCCGTAATGTGCAATAACATAGATGCTGGATTAGTAAGACAGGAGATGTAACTTTGTAAAAATTTGATGCAATTTTCTTTAAATAAACTTTTGATACTTTTTTCTTCTTTTTTTTCCATTGGCCTCAAGCACAATGAGCTGTAAAGGTTACAGAATACCAAAGCAAGCTACTCTCAAGGGAAGCTCTTCTTCTGAGGTTTGTGCTGTCTGTGTTCACATAGTGTATTTCTGCAAAAAAAAGAAAGTTTAATGTTTTGATTTGGCTACTTCAATAAGCCTCATCCCTCCCCCGGAGCTGAGGTTTTGGAACTGGTCATTGATACAGAATTGGTTATTAATATGGGTCTGCGGACTGTCTTATTTCTCTGTGGTCTTGGCAGTTGCAGAGGCATCCTGTTTTAGACTCCCTTGAAAACTAGTATTTTTAAAAATTAGAGAATTGCCTTGCATTCTTTGTAGTACTGAATTTGTGTGAGGTTGTCTCTGTATATGGAAGTTATTTCTGATTAAGGAGAAGTATATTTGAAAGAAAAATAATTATTTTTAAATAGCCTCATATCAGGACATTATAAATCTGCCTTATTTTTCTTTTTTAGGGTAATCCACTTGCAAAGTAAACAGGCTTATTTTGTCCAAATACGTTGGAATGCAGGCAGAGCCTCCAGCCTGAGAGAAGCTTCTCTCAGACAGTGGTGTGATAAAGGAGCACCTAAGGACTGCAGGCAGGTTTCTTTGAGCACAAAGGGAAATTAACAGCTGCTGCTTGGTCAGGGGATTTCATTAGCACAGGGCTGTACCATTCTCATGTCCCACAGAGAGATCACTGCTTTATGCTCTGAACTAGAGATCAGTATCTACCTCCTTACCAGGAGCAGAGGGAGAGAGAGAACTGGGGTGGTTTAAATGAGGTGCAAGAAATGCCAGAGGGAACCTCTCCACTGTCTCCTGCCTGGGGGGCTGTGAGCCTCCAACTGTGCTCAGCTCAGACTTTCACATAGAATAAACCACTATCTGCTGAAAACTAGGCTGAGCCCAGGTCTGCTTTGAAAATTCCATGCTGAGTTTCATCATGGAGGGGTGTTTCAACACTGAAAGTTGGGTGTACTGCAAACTCCACTGGAGTTCTAGTGGGAACAGGGCACTAATAAACTGCCTTTCACTGGAGTTACCTGTGGCTCACACACAAAGCCTGTATTTGATCTTGACCACTTTTGTTGACATAAATACTAGCTGTGTCTCATTTAAACTGAGATTGATTTTACATTAAGCTATCTGACTTGATGAAAACTGTAAATATTTTTAAATTTAATAACAATTAACAATTAATTGAGGAAATAATTTTCTTCCTATGACCCTCCTCTCCCTGATGTGTTTCAGTTTTTATCTTTGCATTTCCCGATTTGACTGGAGTCAGCGGATAGACTGAGATGTGCCATGCAGTGTTGTGTCTATTCAAAACCATGCTATGTGGAAGTTGTATACTGTACCTCTTGCAAATAAAACAGATAATGACCACTTAACTGTGTCTGCAGCCCTCATTTCTCCCTCCCTGGCTGCTTTCTTAGTTCCTTGGATTTAGCTGCTACAAGCAAGCCTGTTTTAAACCTCTGTAATATCAGATCTCACAGAACACATTTTTTCAGTGGAGTCTTTAAGTGGCCATTAGGACCAAAAAATTGTGCTTTTCTTTGCAATCACTGTAGACAGGATAGAACTGGACATCTTTGTTCATCTGCTAAATTTGTGTCCCCTGCTAAGAACCACTTCGTCACAGTGATACCTGTTATCACTTTTCTCCTCTGACTTCCCATTTTTCCTTCATGTCATTGCCTCTTCCCCAGCCCTGACTTCTTTTTCTCCTTTTCTTATATTAATTTGCTAAGTGAATTTTGCATTGAAGTGTCATTTCTTTTTCAATTGGTAGGTGTAGTGGTGCAGTAATGAAAATGAGTGACAGCACCTGTAAGCAACATGTGAAATCCAAATGTCAGGTCAGCAATACAGTGAGAGGCCAGGAAGCAAGGAAGGCATGGGGAGGCAGAAGAGGAGAAGAGGGTGCTCAGGCCCAGATGAATGCATTTCTCTTGAAGTGATTTGGACCTGTGGGAATTTTGTTTAGAGTTTGTGATTAGAAGTATTTTTGGTGGAAATTGCTGGGTTGCTTATTGAAGCCCCTTAAGAAAGCTCCTGGGGAAGTCTTATTTAGCTTGAATTATACAAGTCAGGACACCTATGTGCATGGATATCACTGTAATTGGAGTTTGCCTTCAAGTAACTGCAAACAATTCCTATTCTCCATGGACGGTAGAACCAAGTCGATACCTGAAGAGAATAGAAATTCATGTTGAATCACGATGGAAAGAACTATTTATTTCAAAAAAAGGTCCTTTTTGAAGTTACTGTAAAGAAAAGAAGCTTGTATCAGTGCTAGTCCTGTGTTTCATAACTATGTAAAATATGAGTTGGTGTTGTACAACAAAGCAATCCCCTAAAAACCTAGAAATCAAAATAGAAAGTGCTTTGATAGATGAAAGTCGGCATCTTTTTAACACTTGTTATCTATAGCATTGCCTACGGACACTGCACCACAGCAAAAGGAAGAATTCAGTACCATTTTCCCTGTGCAAATACCTCACAGGTTCTGCTTTAAAGCAAATTAGAGATTCTCCTTGGTCACCTAAGGACCACATGAAACATTCTCCACCTTGTCAAAATGATTGTAGTTGATATTAGATCTAATTCACACCTTTCCCAAGCAGTTAAATTATGTTGCCTTTGCTCTGCTTTGCCTGCAGGACTCCCTCCATGGAGGGGGAATGTGCTGTGCACCCTGCACCTAGTGTGTAGCTGGAATGGCAGCCACCCTGCCATGGCCATTCCTGACATTTTTTGGCTCACATGGCAGACTAAGGGCTGCCTGGGGATGCAGGAGACAGGCTGTGTCTGAGCCACCCCTCTGGCAGAGGGAGTTTGGGAGCATCGCCTGCCTGCTGGGCTGTGGGTGGGTCAAGGAGCACATGGAGTGGAGGCAGAGTGAGGCTGAAAGTGGGTATTGGGGATGCTGCCTTCTGTGACAGGGGGCTGGTGTGGGTGGGAAAAGCAGGTGAGGGCTTTTGTGCAAGAAAATTGCTTCCTCCTTCCTTTTGGGCTTAGGGCCCTGCAATTTTCAGAAGGGAAAGTGCTCGGTTAGGTAGGAAAATTAGGTCAGGTGTGTACTTTTGATGGCTCCTTCGACTGAGATCTTTCATCCATGTTACTGATAGAGGCCAGTCTTTTTTCATTCAAGAAATTTTCAGGATACCATGCTGCCAATTGAATTGTTTTCCCTGTACACGCAGAGTGAGCCATCCCTGAGCTGACGTAACTGCTGCCGCCCTGCTCAGTAACAAAGTTATGGTGGAAATTTTAAAGGTCAGATGACTGCAGGATGATGAAATGCATGCAAATAGAAATGAGAAAATTTCTGAAGTGGGTGTTTGCCTTTCATGTCGTCAACCTCAGTCTTTCGTGAACTGTTAATACTGGAAAATTATAGTGCAGTAAATAATGGTGGATGTTCCATAGTTTTTATTTCCATACAGAATTTTCTTCTGAGATTGTTTACTGGCCTGGCTTGAGCAGTCTGTTAAGTGTACACTCTTTAAAATGCATCTTAACTTCTTAATTGTGCTACTATTGCAAGCTAACTTTGTATTGTTTCTTTTTTTCTCATATAGTTTTCCCTACACAAAATGGAAAGGTTGCTATAGTGACTGGAGGCACTAAAGGAATTGGTTACCAAACTGTGAAGCATTTGGCGAGACTTGGCATGCATGTGGTAATAGGTAAAGTCATTATTTTCTTCATATAATTTTTGTTTCAGGAAGTAATTTTTTTTTTAAGGAGTATTTTCTTTCCAGCATAAGTAAGGATATGTCAGGGGAATGTAGGAGAATGTTTTACTATCATTTAGCACAAATAAAAATTGATTTATGTTTTGCTTTGCAAGATCTTAAAAAAATAGTGGATGAGATTTTTTTTCTGTAGAACTTGGAGGACTTGTGCTACCTTAGATAACTAGCAAACAATAAAAAACTGAAAAATATGAGTATTACAAAAATATTTTAGTTCCTCGTTAGTGGGGATGGGTTACACATAAGTATTAGGCTGTACATGCTCATTAATAGGAAAACAAATGAAAGCCTTGAAGGAATATTAGAGTGTTTAGTGGGGAATGATCTGTGTTATAATGGCAGAGGAAGCCCTTGTAAATTCATCCATGTAAAAATTGCACATTTACTTCTGAGTTTGTCACTGTAAGGGGCCTCTGTAGGCAAGACAAGGAAATAAATACCTCGAGATCCAGTCGTGTCATTCTGAGACAGACTGGGCAGTTCACCTTCTGGAGGTGCCTGTTTCTCTCCACTGAAAATAAAGAGTTTATAAGAAGAGTTTGTTAGAGTGAATCATTGGAAGTTCAGTGAATTTCTCTATGAACTCAAAAACTGTCCTGTGTGCACCATTTCTTCTTTCTACCACAGACACTACTTAGGAGACTTCCTGTTTTTTAAATCTTTCTCTGCTACGTATGTATAAATTTATGCACTAATATGTCTACTAAATCAGAATGTAGCATAATGAATACTTACGTGTTTAAAATGCTACATTTTCACTTCATCTTTCTTTACCTAGATTTCTACCTAAACCACTGTAACTTTTATTCCATAGAGTCACTGAAGATTGCTGTTTCGTTGTACGCTATTGAGCTGGTGATGCCATTTTGTTTGGCTTTTATACAGAATGTGTTTTCTCTAAAGTTTTGTATACATATCAAACCCAATCCAAATAATGGACAAGAGCATAGTAGCCATGTACTTTTAGTGTAGTGCAGTCAGTAACACTAATGGAGTTGTCCTGAAATCATACAGGTGTAACATGGAACACCACTTACTCATACATGTTTTAATAGATATGTCAAACCCAAGCGTCTGCAAAATGCATGTAGGTGCTCCTTCATGTAGCTAAATGCTAGATGTTGCTAAAGCAGATGGATGTAGCTAATGATGTCAGCATTAATATTTCACTAGAACTGCTTTTCATTCTTTAAGGTGGACTGCAAAAATGTACTCAGTGGGAAAACAAAAAGCGTACTTTTCTTCTCTTTGCATAGGGTCATGGAACATTTGGTTTTTTAAGATTTATTTTGTATCACTTAAAGTTTAGGGTATTCCATGTAACAAAATTCAATGCAAGAGTTTTGGGAATGGAAAAGGGAGGTTTAGGTGGAAAATCTCTAAATAAGCTGAGTTTTTTCAACTCACAATCACTCCCTCATAAATCTTATTCATTCATACTCACACCTGTACTCTCATACGCACCAAAATGTGTGAGCTCAAGTGGTCTTGTGAGCATCACCTGAGTATGGGAAGATGTCATGCCAGCTACTGAGTCCTTATCACATCTGTGGTTCTTCTTGGTCAGAAATTTCAGTCTAGTTTATGGTCAGATCTGTCACAGAGGTTTTGCAGCCTCCTCTGGACACATTAACAATTCCTCTGAATGTGACCCTGTGCTACTTGTTCTGGGTGAAACTGCATTAGCAGGGGGATTGGACAGAGCTCCTTTCCAACCACAGCCATTCTGTGATCTTTCACATTGCTCAGCAACTCTCAGTACATTTTTCCTTGTCTGCAATATATAGGCTTTGTCTGTAGCCTATTTTTAGGCTGGACTAACAGGAACAGTAATACTGTGGGTTATGCTGTAACGTGGAGATGTTGTCCTCCTGATGGCAGAGTGCATGGTCCTCTGCCAGTCTTCTGTGCTGTGACCTTGACATGCACAACACAGGAGCAGTATTCTCTGAACGTGTCTTTTGTTTGTCAATAAAGGGCATTTTTTTAACACTTTGCTCTTTCTTTTGGTGCTTACAAACACACTTCCATTCCCTCTACAATTGTATCAATCGTACTATTTGCATTATGAATGTCTACAAACAGAAATTAATTAAATTAATTATAGGAAGCATTTGATGAGTAAGATTTCCAGCTGATTCATTTCTTCCAAGCAAACTCTGACCTAAACACTGAGCCCTGTGAGTCACAACTATCTTTTTTGCCTGTGAAATTCTTCAGACCTAAGCAGGGCTGTCAACAGCGTGGATAGTCCCAGGCGCTTTTCCAGCTGCAAGATCATAACAGTCAGAAAAGCACATTAAATGCAATGACCTTCCATCCTGTTCCTAACTGTTGGGCCCAAGTGTCCACAGTATGTTTGAGATATCTGCTGGCACATTGGCATGTATTAGCACACTCAGCTTCAGGCCACGCAAGGCTCAAATAAGACAGCAAGTGTGCTCAAGCTTTCTCCTCTAGAAATGTTTTCACCTTGTATTTGTATATAGACATGAAATTCTGTGAAAAGGTGTGGATGTCAAGTGAATTTGGGCTTGCAAAAGAGACTCACATGCAGCTTACAGTCAATCATGCTCAATCACTGAGTGCTTGTTTCCCATTATAGGAACTGTAGCAACAAAGGATGATATCTCAGCAGCAGGCAAATGAGTCAAGCATGAATGTCTGATGTGAAAAATGATTCACCAGTTGTGATGGATGTGATTTTGATTCAGTTTGACATTTCAGAGGAGTAAATATTTGAAGCAACCTACTTTTACATCCAATCCACCAATGGAATGAGGAAAGCAAATACGTAGAAAGCATGTTACCTTGTGGAACATGAATAGGCACTATCTTCACTCAGAGCCTTTACAGCAAGTGGTTTCATAGTTCTTTCATACCTTCGTTTCCAGTCCCAGTACTGGTGCACAAGACTCCATTCCCCCACTGATGGTTTCCCTCTGCAGGTGCTGTTCACCCTGCCCTCAGCCTCTCCCTGGGAAAGAGTTTTGACAAATAATGAAGTGGTGAAAGTAATTTCTGTGTGTAATTTTCTGTGTGTTTGTTTGTTAGATTTCACTGAGGCTTTTTGCCACGCTGCTTTTCCCAGTAGCTTTACTCACAGTCAGCAGGGCTTTTACTTCAGGAAAATCTCATGGCAGACAGCAATGAGTAGAGAAAACTGATGGCTATGGTGAATCATTGGAATCAAGCCACACAGGGAGCTCCTGCTCCCTCCTATGCAATTTACTAGTTGATAAATAAACTTGCAATTTCATTTTCAAAGAGAGAGGTAAATGACACACCATATTCAGCAGTGACTGTTATTGAAGGTAGTGTCTTGTGTGCACTTACAAATAAATATGCTCTTTACAATGAGGACACTGGAAATCAGGATAACCTGGGCATTTTTATGACCTCCCCCAGCCCAGGGCATAAAACCCAGTAGGTTCAGCTCTGGTTTAAGGTGTTTGCCACAGTTTTGTGAGTCTCAATTTAGACTGACAAAAAAGCCTAAAATCTTCATAGTCCTTCCATCCTTGTTCGCAGCTGTTTAATTTTATGAGGATTCTGTGTGTGCATGTTAAAATTGTTGTCTCAAAAAAGGAGAGCCTCCATTTTAAGTTTTCTTTTTTTCTTTTTCCCTCCGTACATTAATAAAAGAAGGCTGAGATAATGCATGATAACATCTAATACAGAAGTTTTGATAATTCTGAAAATGGTGAGTGAAAATCAAAATATTTGCACCTTTACAATGTTACACTTATGCTGATTGTCATAAAACATCAGGCTCAGGACAGTGTAATCAATCTTTGGTGTCTGACAATATCAGTGTCACAGGTTTCCAAGACAGGCTCACACACTGAAGGAAACAATCTCATTATTTTTATATATATGTATATATATTCAGGTGACTTATTTGAGCTCTGCAATATTGGCTTGAGCCCTGCAATTTTGGCATAAATAAATGTACTTCCATAACCATTCAACACTTCTGCGTGACCTCAGTAAGCCCTGCAGGACACCACGGAAGAGATATTTCTGTCATCTCTTTCTTTCCCATTAGTTTCCAATTTTCAAGCTGGATTCTCTGCACCATGAATCAGACAATTCTTATATTGTATAATACTACAAAGTGACTTTAGAGGGATAATTAAATCCTATCAAGATGGTACAACTGATCATTTTAAAAGACAGTTTGATTTAATTTCAATTACTGAAAATTTCTATGGGTTACTTTAATAGTCTTTTTTTAATATACATAGATCTATTAGATGCTTGGGTTTTAATTTCTTCTTTCTTGAAAAGTATTTATCTTCCTAATTTCAGCTAGGTTTTTTTTTGAGGCCTGAATGAGCTTCAGAGTTACACAGGAAGTGTCAAATATTACTAACCTATAAAAAGGAGGTGATGATTTCTTTTTTTTTCTGCATGAGCATAAAGGAAATAAATGAGAATTACTTTATAATTGTAATTCAGTTCTGCTTCTATCCTAGCAGTGCACTGTAATCACGGTTATGAAAAAGTCTGTTTACAGTACTGTCTGTTACTTATGCACCATACATGTGCACACAGCCACACACAGCCTTCCAAATGTGTACCAATTTTGTCAAACACTTTGATCCCTAATTTCTGTTGGAAGACTGTCACGTCTGTGCTTGTTTTAACATATGGTGCTTTCAACACATAATTTTATAGGAGGAGCAAATGAGGAAGCGACAAGTCCTTCAAATTGTGTCGAATTACTCAGGGTGATAAAGACCAGGTATGTGTGAGGAATTGCAGGAAGACCCTAAGGAGCTGAGTGTCAAAAGGCATGTGCAGTTCAGTGTAGATCAACATGGAGGGATGGACATGGGGAAAAATCTTAACTCCAGAAAAAGACATGATGGATTCTGTGTCGACCATCATGACTTTGGAATTAGATCTCAGGGTCAAAAGAGATCATTCTATAAAACTCAGTGGAGCTCAATAGGTGCAAAAATCAAAAGAAACATTATAAATACTTATGAAATGAACAAGCTAAACGACAATATGAGTTGATTCAACTGTGTGAATCCTTTGTGCCAAAGGATTGGCCAAAACCTTAAATACTATGTTGTGTCATGGTCTGCCTATTTCAAAATGGTTTTAAAGGGTTTTGAGGAAAACAAATTTTATCAGGGAGATGAAAAGACATCATTATGAGGAGCAACCAAATGGGTTTGGAGTCTTCAATCTGTTCACTGTCTCTGAAGTATTTAAAATGAGCAGCTAAAAAGACACAGAGCTTAAAATAGTATGGAGATTGTTACGAGCTCAGTATAAATACAGTACTATACATCAAAAAGAAATTAAAACAGTCTAAATCAGGATGCTGTGATTAAAACCAAAGTCCATCAGAAGTGTAAAAGTATTTCTGGACTAGTATCTGCTGCATAGAACCTTCAATCATCCTTGGAAAAGGAGAAGTGTAAGGTGGACAAACACAAAGAAGTTTTGGCACTGGCCTATATACAATGTGCATAGGCCAGTAAGTGTGTTTTTCATATTATAGAATAAGTCAGACATTTAAAAAATGTAGTGTTAAATATATGTAGATAAATTTTGGAAGAGTTAGTGCATTTTTTTCTAGGCATTTGTTTAATTTATTCATTAATCATTTACGTTTAATGCTTTGAAATATTCAACAACTGTGAATTAATTTAATCCCTGTTTTCAAAAGCTTTTGTTAAGATTTATGCCAAAAGATTTAAAATTGCTGGCTTGTCTTGAGATAAGAGAAAGATCTCTTAGAGTTCAGTAATAGATTAAAAGGCAAAAAATATTGAAAAATTATTTGTCAGCTATGGGCTAGAGCAAAAATACTCCTGGTCCCATAGACAGATGTTCAGTATATTAATAAAAGATAGATACAGAATACAGGGTGAACAGTGAAATGATGTGTTTTGTTTAAACAAGTCTAGAATAGTCAAATGAATTTGACTAATGTTAATTAAAGGATTTGAGCTTCTGACACGTGAGGAGAGGCTGAGAAAGCTGTGTTCAGCCTGGAGAGGGGAGAAGGGTTAGGGGGGATCTTTTCCAGTGTATGAATATTTATTGGGATTTTTTTCCCCCCACTGCGAGTGGTCAAACACTGGGACAGGCTGCCTAGCAAGGTTGTGAAGTGTCCATCCCTGGGAATCCCTGAGATCTTACTGGGCATGGGCCACCAGTTGTAGCGGAGGGTGGGACAGGGTGGTGTTCAGAGATGCCCTGTGAGATCTTAACTACTATGAAGAATAGGAAAGAATCTCCCAATAGTGAATGACTGTGTTATGAAGGGATGGATAAATACATAGTGTTAGTAAATGCAAATACAGAATATGAGGAAAAACAGCCACACCTATGTATTTACAAGAATAGGACCTAAATTAACAGCTACCCAAAGAGTTAAATAAATATTGTGATTTACTGTTGAAAGCTCTGTGTGCAACATCATCGATATTTTGTGCCTGTCATAAAGGCAAATAAAATATATTAGCAGGAAAGAAGATGAAAACTGGACAGAAAGCGTCCCTCTTCCTTTATAGAAACCATTAGCTCATCCTGTTGTGCATACACAAAAGGAGTCTGGTTGAACTGGAAAAAGCTAAAGAATGATGGTCAGGAGTATAGGATGGCTTTGTATGAGGTGGGGCACAGAACAAAGGTCCTTCTGCTTCCAAACAGGTGACTGAGGTGTGGTATCATAAAATTATGGACAGTGTAGAAAGTGAACAAGAAGTGGTCATTCCCTGTCTTATTGTATACAGAGCAGAGAACATCCAACAAAATTAAAAATGCAACAACAAACAAACAGCTGAAGTACAACCTTTTGAATGTAATTAAGTGTGTCATTAAATCATAGAGCCTGCTGTCCCAGAACTCTTTGGCAGTCAAGGACTTGAATATACTGGAAGTGCAATTAGGTGAAGTAGTGCAGGCCAGGTTCATTGAGAGGCTCTGTGTGACCTTTGATTCAAAAGAAATCTTTGAAACTTCTAGTGTCTGGGAGGGTGTACAGCAAAAAATCACTCCTAGACTTATTGCTGTCTTATCTTTTCCTTAAGCATCTATTGGAATTTGCTGGATTATTGCTGGAAACAGAGCACTTGTCTAGATGTTTCTTGGATTTAATAAACAGGGTAGTTCTTAATTTCAACTGTTGGAACAGTTGGGTAGCAGAAACCTAAGGCAATAGAAATGGCTTTTTTATCTCTTTGCAAATCAATATTCTCTCCCTTGCTCAATTTTGCTTCTCTTTTTGAAGGAACACTTACAACATTTACAACAGTTTGTAACATTTACAATGTGTAAATATTGTAATGAAACAACTTTTCATGTTCAGGAAATGAAATATGTTTCATGTAAAAAAGGTGTGTATTTAATCATTACTGCTGTATTACAAACTTGATGGCAAAAGCCATGTGTGGTATCTCTAGACATAAGGAAGTTTGTATCATATTCACAATTTATTTTTATAGCTGGTCACATCCTTATACCTAGCTTCAATGAATTCCATGCCTTAAATGTTTTGTTGGTGAGATCCAAGATCTGTATTCCTTTTTACTGAAGATTTTATAAATTCCTTTTAAAACCTGCTCATATGGTATTGAGTTCAAATTTCTCCTGCTTGGAGTTTTTTGGGGTCAGTCATTCTTCTCTTTTAGGCATTTTCTGTTTGTTGTTCACACTCATAAAAATCATAACCTTCCTGATAGGACTTTGTTTTTCTCTCAGGGCATCGGATGCCCTCACAAGCCCTGTCTTCAGGCTGGTGCTTCAAACAAATCAGTTCCCCTTCAATCATAATGAGGATTATGCTACTCCGAGGAGGCATCTTCATTCAAATTTCCATTTGAAAACTTTTTTATACTGTATACACTTATACAGAATTGTTCCAAGCTTTTCCTGGTAATACACATATATATAAGAGTTTATGGGCACCACTTCTAATCTTGGGTTGCTTGAAGTCAGTAGTGGGGAGAGGGAAGGGCCATGGGGCATCCTGCACACCCTTTAAAGTTATCCCTTCTTTCATGGATTAGCTGATAATGGTAATTATAGTTCCATAAGTCAAGGGATGAGCATTTATCTCAGGTTTATCAGGATCAGTCTTGTACATAAATTCAGTGTGTGAGTGGCAATTACCTTTTGGAGAGATATGCGCCTTGAAAGGAATTAAAAATATTGCATAAAGAATACGTACAGATGTATCAGAACTCCTTAACTAGTGATAGCTATGTTTCCACAGGCCGTGCTTTTTTCAGCCTTATTCAGACTGAGCAATCTCTGTGACAATTCTGTTGAAATCCCTGGAATAACTTTCAGAGTTAGGATCTACTTGAGTGACTAAGATGACAGAGCCTGACATTTGGGATAAGATCCAAAGCCTGTTGGTGCTGATAAGAATTTTAATATGTACTTCTCTGGTGGCTTTATATCAACTTACTTTGACTTGTGGTGTTTGTGTAAGTGAATGTGGAAGAGATGAGTCAATTTCTCTATTTTCCTTTCTTTTTTCCACACAAGTTTCAGTATTTTATTAAGAATTATATTTTTTATGCCATTGAAATGATATCTGATTTCATACAGGCACATCCATTTAGAATGAATTTATTTTTATATCATTTGTTTTATTTTCAGAATTTATTTTAGTCAGCATTGTTATTGAATAAGTCTCACCAAAATTTTTCACTCTTCTGTGAGGACTAAGTGGAAAAAAGCCCATCAGGTAGGGCACTGAACAGCTTGCATAAACAGTTCTTGAGACAACTATATCTATTTTGAGTTCCCGATAGACACTTTAAATTAGCATGAAAAGCAAGATTATTATGGTTTTGGGTACTTTGATGATCTAAGCTCCCAAGACAATGAATCCCTCTTTCTCAAAGCTTTTTTTAAGATTCCCTCACTGCATAAAATATGTGATCTCTCTTCCCTTTCTTACCCTTCCCTTCAAACCACTTGAATTCAGAGTAGGCAGATCTTATGCTACAGATGCTGTAACACTTAAAATGGTAAGTTCTGGTATATGGAACATATGGAAATTATGGTGAATCATGGAAAAAAATGTCCAGCCAGAGGATTATTTTGTGTACCACAAAGTTTTTTAAAGAATCACAACAAATAGGCTACTGAGGATCTAAACCAGCTGACAGCAGTAAGAATTTGACCCTTGTCTAGCAAACCATCCTCCTCCTGAATTTAGGGTGAAACTGTACACCTGTTCAGTGCCCTTGAAGGTTGTGCCCTTTTGTGACCCAGCTTCATCAAGAAGATGCAGATTAGTTTTGATTTTTCTGAACCCAAAGCTGACTGTGCTAGCTTGGTGACTTAAAAAGCTTCCTTTTTTTTTCTTTTTTTTTTTTCCTTTTAGATTTTGAATAATTAATGTAGCACTTAAAAGGAGATTGATCTTTTTGATGCCTACCACTCACTTTGCTTAGAGGATCCCAGAAGGACAAGCACTGCAAAAGTGAAATGTCCTTTTCTTCTCCCACTCTCCCTTGGCAAAAGGGTGCTGATCTCCTCAACCTAACTCAGAAGCCTAGATTACCCTCCCAGTTTCATGGTATCTTTCTGATCTATGTGTCTTTGAACTTTATGTAAGGATTTTGGTCTTTTCTTCAGTGTCTTTATTCTTTCTTACAGGATTTTCTTTGAAAACAGGATTTCAAAAGCCTTTATTACTGTGGCAGTTTTCACTGAGGCCATTTCAATTTTGCAATACTTCAGTCTTCAGTGTTTGGTTCTCAAACTCTGTTGAATCAGGCTGGAAATAGACAACTGAAGTGAATGTTTAGCAGAATAATTATTTATTTCCCAGTGGTCTAGAGTGAAAAATATGCAAATATGAATAAAATGAGCCCATTTGGAAGGCACTGAGCTTTAATGAATAACCATTTATATAACAGCAAAATAAAGCAAATTAAACTTTGTTGTGAACACAAGCTCTTTTAAAAGAACAAATTAAATGAAAATACTGAGAGTTAAACCAAGACACTGGAGGCTTTAATAAACCTGATCTCTGCATGAGAGGTGCTGATTAAAAGAGGAATCAAATAAGGCCATAATAGAATTTTCACAAAAGTGTTTTTATTTCTAGAATAACACTATCCACCCTAATAACAACACACTGAGTTTGAAATCGTACTCTAGTACCTCACTTGAGGTGAAACAGTGAGGAAAATTGATCTGTTGCCCATAAACCCTGTGCACAAATTTCCCCAGAAATGGCAGTTTCACTGGAGGGTTTGTTTGTTGATGCTGCATCTATATCTGGAAATTAGCATTAAACTGAATGTTTTTCTTCTGTACAAGGCTGCAGGGTTTTAAAGGAGGAAAACTAGAAAAACAGCAAGATGAAAATACCGCAATGTCTGCTCTGTTGTTAAGGGTCTTTCTTCCTTCCTTCCTTCCTTCCTTCCTTCCTTCCTTCCTTCCTTCCTTCCTTCCTTCCTTCCTTCCTTCCTTTCTTTCTTTCTCTCTCTCTCTCTCTCTCTCACTCTCTTTCTTTCTTTCTCTCTCTCTTTCTCTTTTTAACTTGTGCTAACAATTCCAATATTTCTCCTGGGCTTATGTTTTTTCCTCTGATATGTTATAAAAAAAATTGCCAAACAAATGTCAGACAATTAGTAACCACCCACCTAAGGTGAATGGCACAAAAGACATTTAAGTCAATCTTAATCACATTTTATGTTAGCACTAATAAAACTTCTCATGAGCGTTTGAGCCAGGGTAGTTGGGACTTTCCTCCAACTGTGGAATTCTTCATTTTGGAAAAAGAGGAAGGTCCTAACCTGTAGTGAAGTTTTTGCAGAATCTGGATGTGATACAATTCACTTGTCTAACAGACTGAAATCTCAAGTCTCCTGGTCCAGCAGATAGTTCTATTTTATATGAATAAATGAGATAAATGGGCAGAACTTATGTGATCAGCAGTATATTTGTGCAGCCCTCCTTGAAAGCCTCTGCTACCTGGCAGTACAGAAGCCACCTTTGCACGGAAAACTTCCTACTGCTTTTACCCTGTGGTTAGCACTTCTTAGTGACACTCCTTAAATTGATGCATTGCTAAGTTTTCATTTTCTGTCCTTTAACAGCTGGAAACAATGAAAGTGATGGCCAAGAAGCGGTGAGGAAAATAAAAGAAGAAACTTTGACTGGAAAAGGTACCATACTATATCCTTTCCTCTGAGAAACTATTTTCCCTCTCTTTTTGCTGTCATCTCCTTTTATATGAGGTCCCCCTGTGTACTCCTGAACTTTTTTTTAATTTGGGGCACTGGAACAGTTTCCCAGAGAAGTTGTACATGCCTCCTCCTTGGAAGTGTTCAAGGCCAGGCTGGATGGAGCTCTGAGCAACCTGGTCTAGTAGAAGGTGTCCCTGCCCATAGCAGGAGGTTTGGAACTAGATGCTCTCTAAGGTCCTTCCAACCCACATGATTCTGTGATTCTTTGAACCGAATTCCTGACATAAATCTGATTCAGGGATAAGATTCACAGGATTTTTTTTTAAGTTTTCAGCCTTGTTTGACTTACTGTTTGTCACTGCAAAAGGGCTGCCTGCAAGTTACAGTCTGCCTGCATATGTGTATGGGCACAATGATTTAATAGATGGGAGAAAATTCAGAATGGCAGTAATTTTTGGTAAGGGGAGGATGACAGCAGGTAAGAGTGTGTGCTCTTTTTTTTTGCTTGTTTTGGAAGGTAATAGGTTTTTGAAAGATCAAGGCTGCTTCATTGGGTTATTGGACACATGTTAAGGGCTTATAATACTTCACAAAGTAAAACTATTTTCTTAAGTATAAATGCACCTTTCATAAAAAGCCAAAATTCCTACTTTTTGTGGTTCTTCTTTTATTTTCTTTATCTGATGATCTATCATGTTTGTGGAGGTATAAGGAGAACATAGCTTGACAACTAAGAGAAAAGGCATGCTCTGTGATTGTAATTTGCAGTTTGTGATGGAGGTTAGTGCAGCTCATATTTTTGTCCCTGGGTTTCACTGGGTGTAGTTTCTAATAGTGTATGATGATTCATTCCTGCCACTTTGATGTATCATTTCTTGGCAAAATAATAGGGCAGTGTTGCAAGTCCAACTTATTTAGGATCTTCATGGCTCCTTCTGAGATCTGATTCTGTTTTTGTGCCTCTAATAATTACTGTTATGATGATCAAAATACATGTTAATTATTGTGTTAAAAAAACCTTCCATTAAGATTTATCTTTTGACTTAAGTAAATGTGCATCCATTATAGCCTCAGGATACATGTATGCTAGTTAAAAGCATCATAAATTAAGGCATAGTTAGAAGGATCATGAAAGGAAAAAGGTAATTATTACATCATTAAAATCTTTTGCTGGAAGTTTCTGTACAGAGACCAAAACCATTTGGAATTAATTATGTCACGTGACTTGCATGAAGCTGAATAAACTAGGGTCTGTCTTATTTTCTTCCTTCTGTGTGATCAGAGTCTCTTCTAGCACCCCAGTCTTTCTTGCTTTTTCTTACTAAAGTCAGTTATAGCCCTCAGTTATAAATTGCTAAGATACAGATGGCAGTTTGAGGAAGCTGTAAGTGTATTTAAAGTTGACTGAAGTTGTTACTCATTGTAATTATTTTGACTGAGGCTTTAGTAATCTCAGACCCTGGAGGTTTGGCCTAAAAATAAATTAGAAGAGTATTGCCTTTTCAGAACTTCTCACTGACTGGGGGAAATCTGTATTTCCAAGTGCAATATCCTATACAAAAGACTGAGTGCCAGTCTTGTTTTACTGTTTATCAATTATTTTGCATTTAGATATTAATAGGATGTGTGTGTACATACTGTGATCAAGACAGGGCTGTGCAAGTGTATCACCTTTTCAAAAGCTACGGTTCAAGCTCTGTTTAGTCACTGCATATAAACACTGTTGGTTCTCTTGACCCTCTCCCTCTGCTTTTTCTTTGAGCATTTTTCATGGCACATATGAAAACACTGCTTTACAGAAACCATTCCCATCAGAAACATCAGACCCTTGAAGGAGAGCTACTCAAAATAGTATTGTTGGGCAGCCAGTGTGGTCAAGGATTGGAACAATATAGCTATTATGGACAAACAACATGAGTGGATGCCATCAGTTTGTTATCCAGACCTCAGATCTCTTAGAACAAAGAAAATCTCCTTGCTTTTTATCAGGTTAGACAGCAAAAGGGAGCAAAAGACCTTGTCCTCTCCTTGTTGCCTGGCTGAGCCATACATAGCACAAACATCCCCGGAGACAGCTCTGGGAAAATGCCAGGCTTATTGAATGCAAGTAATTACAATGTTTTTAAGGCACTATCATCCTTCTCTGTCATGGCCCACTGTCTGTCTGGGGCTCTGTCTGATATCTAAGGGTAAGTACTTTTACTTGACATAATCTGTACTTACTTCTGGGACAAGTGAGATTCAAAGCATATACATAAATAAATTTCTATGAAGCAGCTGATGAGCAATAATGTGCTAACAGCAGATGAGGATAAGGGATAGTAATAAAAAGTCTATGGAGACAGGGGATGAGATTTTTTTTTTTTTTTTAAAGCATGGCAAGACATGAAAAAAGGATGGACTAAACTTCTAAATACAGGGAGGTAGGAAGCCTGGTTTCCCATGCTGGAGGCCTTGAAAGCAGAGCCCATGCCACTAAATAATAGAGTACTGGAGAGGAAAGCAGTTTCAGCAATTTGCCTACAAAGCGGTGATGCTAAAGGACTCATGAAATCTAAGCAATGTAGCACTTCCCCTCTTCCATCCACCCATCAACCTGCACTCTGGTGTTGCATCAGAAACCTTCTTGGTTCCTCTCTCTGCTTTTCCAGACTGTTTTGGGTCTCTGTTCTCAGTTAACTTCTCATAAGAATAAATGAGTAATTTATTGCAAAGTGTAAGGAGGGAGGACGTACATGAGCAGTTGAGAGGAAGTAAATAAGCCACAAATCCTTGGGGCACGATAGACCCAGTTAGCTTAACCATCAGAACCCCCTCCTTGATAAAGAAATCACAGCTCTCAGATATCTGGAGCAGGCCAGAAGTAGTGCTGCATTGTCATTAAAATTCTCACATGGGCACTATGTCCAGAAGACCAAGGGCAACCGATTACTACATCCTGAATCATAAAGCTGGGGGAAGCCAGGATGATGTTGACGTTTATCTTGCTTCCATTTGTTAAATTGGGAACTTGTGTTGTTAATAGTAGCAATTATATGGCTGGGAAAATCGTTGATGGCTCGGGATTGCCACAGAGATATTCTAAGTGGATAAGTCTATGTAATTTGCACATAGGGTGTGTCTGTGTTGGTGTGTTCCTTAGTTAGATCAGTTGGGTGCTTTTCAGGCAGCCCTCAGCTGTTGGCTGCTTGCTGAGCATAGGTTCCTATCAGGAAGGGCACTGCAGGTCCTGGCCTGGATTCCATTTGGTCAGAACTAGCCTGGGAGGTGAGTTGCAGCAGTAACAGGGCATTAAGCAATGGGAGCAAACTTAAGAGTTTCCACAGACCTGCAGCTGTGCCTGTGTCAGGTGCCCAGCACAAAATGAACTCCAGAAAGGGACTTCTGCTCCAAACTGCTGGTTAATGTAGCCATAACCATAGTTACCAGAACAAGCTTTATTGAGCTTCAAAAATGGGAGGTTTCTGTGATAAACTCAGCTCTCAATGATACTGGAAAAGAATCTTTCCATTTAAATAACAGAGTTATATCTCCTGAATCAGTTACCCTCAGCCTATGTCTCTGCAAATGAAAGCTGGTTTTAGCCTGATGATTACAATCATAAAAATGTTGGAAACTCATATATAAACATGAACGAAAGCTTCATTCATTCCAGGAAAGGCTCATGAATGCCAGTCGAATCAGCAATTAGCAAAACTTTATGCATAAATATCACATAGCACAGTACCAAGGGAAGGCTCTCATAACTGGAGTGTAGGAGCTGGAGTTGCAACTACAGTCAAAGGAGAAAAAATTAAAAGTTGGTGAGAAAAGAGGGTGTAAAAGTCATATTAAGCATAGACCTCTTCAAAAGGAGAAGCCTGTGTTTAACCTCACCCAACATTTTTGCGGCAATTAAAATAAAACCACAATTATAAAACTACGAGCTAAATTCACAGCGTTCCTGAGACTTCCATTTGAAGTCAGGTGAGAAAGGAAGAAGAGACTTTCTCCCTCAGAGTCAGAGGAATGCAGAGGTTAGCACAGTAGCAACCAAATTGTGTTGTTTGCAGTCTGACCCACATCAAGACAGTGTGGGCAAGTGGTAGGATGAATTGTCTTAAAAGCAATTCGTGTGCATTTAACCAGCCTGGCTTTTTCCCAGAGCTTTCTTGAGAGATGTTTATGCTCCATGTGGCTCAGCCAGGGAATAAGGAGATGACAAGGTTTCTTGCTCCCTTTTGTAGCATAAACAGGGAATTATTCCTTGTTATAAGAGATCTGAGATTGAAGAATTGAGGTGGAAGAAGGAGGGCTGTCATAGCCAATATGAACCACATGTGATTACAGAATAACTCTTGGGTGGTTTCTCCACCAACGCTTGTTGTGTGTCAGGCACCATTTTTAATGGAGCAGCCCACCTTTTTCTTCTCTGTACCAGACAGTTTGTTGTTAGCTTTCCCTGCAGGCTAGAGGAAGTCAGTTGCAAAGTTCCCAAATTAACAGACTGTTAATTTCCCAAATTAACAGACTTTTAAATTTGGTGGTAGTATTCCCAGCATGTGAGCTAGGGTTGTGTTCAGCAAAGAGTTCTGTTCAGGAAAGACTGATACCTTGTTAATAGGTGCAAAAATGTCTGCCAGGACTCCTTCTTCCACATGGCATGTCAAAGATGACATTATGGAAGTGGTCAACCAGCCAAAAATAGTGGAAAATATAGTTGAGACACATCTTCTACATATCTTCTCCAAGTGTGCATAAGCAGGCATGAGTTTATGCTTGCTTGTGTCACATTTATTTTTTGTGGTGTAGTTTTGAGTTGAAAAAGCATAACATCCTGGGCTTGTGGCTAGACCTAATGGGGCTACTTTGTCTCTTCTACCACATCCTGCTATTGGAATATCCTTTCTTTACCACTGCTGGTGCTGAAAGACCTGTAGGGGTGGTTTAAAGAGCTTCCTGGCAATAACAGTACAGTTTCCATCTGCACAGTTTCTTTTCTCATGCTGGTGTATTTTCTCCAGTACTTGGCTTTGGCAGGTCAATGACTGCTCTCAATGAGAGCTGTTCAGCTGAATGCCAGGATTATGAAGAAATCTTGAAAGAAAAGATGGTGATATGAATGGGAGTAGAGAAGTCTCAGTCTGACAGTATTCTGCTTCACAGGACCCTGTGTGGAACTGCAGAGTTTTTCTGCTTCGTCACTTGATGATAGGTGTAAGAACCTTGACTGAACATTAATACTTCTTTTCCTTCCATAGCCTTATCTGATGTTATATCAAGTATATTCCAGCTGTGTGAAAATATTTGCAACTTGGAAAATATTGGATGTGTTAAACGTAATATAAGTTTGTGTGACTGGGTCCTCCCCATGCACAAGGGATGGAAGTCCAAAGTAATGCATGGGCTAGTACTTCTTTGTGCTCATAGCACTTATGTCCCTTATCCAGTAAAGCTGGTGACTTTTCGCTTCATATTAAGCAGGGAAGATTTTAATCCACAGAAAGGTGTCTCCAGAGCCCTCTGAGAAAATCACTTAAGAGAAAAGTTTTCGAATCAATTCTCCTGCTTTTCTGTTTGTTTTACATAATTCTTTGATGCAAAACCATGGTTGCATTCATTAAGCCTGTTTGCTAATGTCTTTTCTTGTTCTCCTTTTGACTTCTAGGTTTCCCCCCTCAGTTCTTACAGATATTTAAAACAATACAGAATCTCCTATTTTTGGGGGTTTCTTCAAACACTTTAGAAAGTGAGTTGACATGTTAACAGTGTGGCAAATCAGAAATTAAGAGCAATATGAATGTGGTTCACATAGCTGAAGATGAGTTGCATATCTGGGTAGTGAGATGGAGATAAAGTCTTTCAAATGTGAAATGTATTCATAATGCAGGCACAAGCTCTGCCTGTTGGTTTCCTGAATTCCCATTTCCATTGGAAATGCGAAACACATTTCATTAACAGGCTCTGCCACTAGGAAACATGATTTTCTCTTATTTAAATTGCCTCTAATTGAAACTTAGAGACAAAGAAGTGCACAGGTGTAGCTGTAGGCAGAAAAACAAAGTCCCGTCAGATGTCTTGAAATGATTTTCTGACTGTAAATCACCAAAGCTTTGTGTGACTAATGGCACCAAAGCTCTGAGGTTAGGATTTTGCTGATTGCGCTGCCGTACTGAAGGCAATCTGGAGAAAGGGAGTTTCAAATTAAAATTGCCTCTTCAAGGCTGGAAAAAGCTCCCATTTCAGGCTTTCACAGGATTTTGATTCTCTTGTATGTACTTGTAGAGTCATGATGTTGTGCAGGGAGTGAATAAAGGTGCACCTGGGTTTGTCACCTCCTTTAATATGCCATTATTTTTTCCATCTTGAGCAGTAGTTGCAGGCAGATTGTGTGAGTTATTTCCAGACCTTGTCTGTTTTCAAGAAAATTGCCAGCATGTACTGAAAGACAAAGCCAAGAAAAAAGCAATTTATTTTCTCTCTGGAATGCTTTCCTATTTCTCTTCCAAGAACTACATTATACAGGCCTATCTTCTGTGCCTTACATGAAGGCCTTTAGAAGTTAATTTGCTTATAACAAGTAGAATAAATTCTGTGGAAATGCCATTGGCTTTTGTGCTGGGGATCCAGCTGCCAAGAGCATGGAGACTTTGTGGGCTGAAGTAAACATGGAATAAGCCTGTCTGCTGTGTGAGCAACCTCCTTTGAGGCTGCACATCAAATATCAAATGCTGGCCAGCCTGAGTGTGCGGGCAGTGCTGGTCTTTTCCTGACAGCTCCATCCTTGCAGCAGGATGACAAAGCTCCAGAGGAAGCACAGCTAGCGAGGAGCCTCTGTACCTCTGAAGGACTGATGCCACTGTGCCCATGCTTAATTTGTGCTTCAAGGAGTATTTTTCAATTTAAAGAGTTGAAGCCCTGAATAGATGTCCCAGTTCTTATATGAGTTATTAGCCAGGCTCTCCCCAGCAGTGCCCAGTGACAGGACTGGAGGCATGAGCACAACCTAAAATGCAAGAAATTTCATTTAAAAAGAGAAAAACTTTTTCTTTGTTTACTTTTTTTAGCATAAGAGCTTTTGGGGTATTGGCACAGGTTGCCAGAGAATAGATTCTCCATCTTGAGAGATATTCAAAAGCCATCTGAGCACAGTCCTCGGCAACCACCTCCAGGTGGCTTAATATGAGCAGGAACAATCTCCTTCCAGCCTCAGCCACCCTGTAACTCTGTAAGTCTGGCAAATTTGGGCTACTAAACTCACATGAAACCCTGCTTCTTGTGCCCAGCCCTGACTGCAGGTACTGTAAAATACACAGGTTCCAGAATTTCAGGGCCTTTCCAGAAACTGGATCAGTGTTCACACAGTGCTGATATTAAGACTCTTAGGTGTCTACAGTGACAAGAATAGCAATAATTTGACCATAATGCAGTCTTTGGAAGCAGGTACTTGAAAAGAACTTCATAGCAGTGTAAAAAAATCACATCTGTACAAGCAAAAAAACCCCATTTGTAGGAACAAAGAGAAGAAGTGTAGGAATGCTGATGTTAGAGTAAGAATGACTCTGAAGCAGCTTCCATTCTTGGTTTTTTTTTATGTTTTGGATTTCAGTTTATTTTATTGTTGTTGTTGTTGTTGCTTGGGTGTTTCTTGTTTGTTTGGGTGGGTTTTGTATGTTTTGTTTGGTTGGTTTTTGTTTTGTTCTTGAGTTTTGTTTTGTTTTAGGGTTTGTTTTTTTTTTCTGTGCAGGGCATTGACTAATACATTTTGTTTTAAAACTTAAGTTTTAAAATCTATATTTCAAATTAAATGTGCTCAAGGTTACATGATGCACGGCGTCTCTGTCACATTTTCATCATCTGACTAAATGCTCATGTACACTTTGAAGCCCTTCTTAGCCTGAAGTCTTGCAGGAAGTGAGTAATGTCAGCATTTTTTAATAGTCTTTTCTGATCCTTGCTGCTAGAAAGTCTTGCTTGTAAGAAGAAAAAGAAATATTCCTAAAGAGACTAATTAAGCAAATCATCTAACGTTAGAATTATTACATGCCTAATAATCGTGTCTCAGTTTGGATTTCTCTTCCTACATTGAAACACTGTTTCTGGACAAAGTGATGTGAGCTGTTACCACCACCTGATTAATTTTCCCAAGATAATGTTCAGCTGTGTTTCATTCCTTATTTAATTTTAACATTATGTCTGCCACTGACTTCTCTTACCAAGATTAGTGTTGACTTCAGGCTGCTTGGCAGGAGTAGCTCTTCACAACTGATGTGACTTAAGGAGAAAAATAAATCAAACCATCCTTCCAACATTTACTTTGACCTAGTTGAAAAATTATCCTTGCCAATGTTTTACCTCCCAAGCATGAAAAATGTGTGGGCCTGTGGTGGGAGAGTTCTCCATGGCTCTAGGCAAAATTTGCTGTTGTTCTATGTTTCCTCTCATTTTACTCCAATCTCACTTATGTTCACATACTTGTGCTTTTTTAAAAAGTAATTGACATCAATTAAGCTTCCTGGAACATGAATCTCATTTAAATAATACAGTGTCTGTACTTCTATCTCTTTAAGAATTTGATAGCATATCAGAGGGAAAATAAAAGAAAGGAAAAATAATATAAGGAAAAAAGCAATTTCTCCTTTTCAAAACTTTGTCATGGCAGCTGGGGGCTTTTGAATTGGAAGTTTGTAACAACTTAATTTTCCAACCTAAAATATTGCAGGCTTTCTCCTGGCTTATACTTAACCCGTGAAAGTCAGTCCATGCAAAAATCCCATGGCCCTAATTGGAACAACTTTTTGTAGAGACAGAATTTTTCCAAGAGAAAAATGTTTGAATGGGAGTATGTATTGGCAAAAGAGAGACAGAAACACTTTTACATTCATATTTACAAAATAGCACAGAGAAAGTGTAGAATCTCTGAAGAAGGGATTAATTTGAAAAGTGGCCATTTGTGTTCAGCCCAATCCAGATCTAAGGCTTTTCATCCCAACTGTTTCTTATGTCCCAGACCACTGCACTATAAAAGACAATATTTGTTTTATAATCTAGACCTTAAACTATTCTTGAATTAATAAAATTCTGCTTATCAATACTTTGTGTTGATTTGTAAATGTACACCATAAATGATTTGGGTTTTTAAAATGAGAAAATTCTGCAAAATTGCTTAAAAAATATTTTGTTTAAAAATAGGCACAAAATGGAAATATCCTATGGAAAACCATTTCTTTTGTGTGAGTCTGAACCCTCTTTTTATCAGTCTACTTGTTTTGGTTTGTTTTTTTTCTTTGATACAAAAATTAATTGTTCCATTCCTGGTTAAGTGAAGCCTCCCAATGGGATTTCCTTCAAGACTTTGTTTCTGAAAGTAGAAGAAAAAGCACATCTCCAGTGCCATGAAGTCCTTATACTTTGAAACCACTGGCTATAGTAATAGAGGGAAATGTTAAAAATGTGCTTATTTTGGAGAGAGCAAGGCAGATATACTGAGCAGTTCTGAGAATCTTAGGCTCTTTCACCAGTTAAGATGATCTCAAGTGGCTGGATGAAGACTGCTATATTAGAAGATAAATGAAACGTTTTTTTAGTCTGGAATCATAATCCTTTAGTTACCTTGACAACTACAAAAGATGTGTAACTATATTGTGTTTGCCTCTCCAGATGCCCTTCCAGTCAGTCCTACAGGCAGAGCATTGTTTGTTTGTTTGTTTGTTTGTTTGTTTTTTATTTGCTTGAGTCATACCTGTAGAAACATGCTAGTCAGAAAGCAGTACCCTTTTCTGTGTTTCCACCCAGCAGGATAAAATAACGTTTGCCTTTGCTTGCAAAAGAGAACAATTTTTTCCCACATCCAATTAACTTTTCTTCATCTCAGTGCAGTCAAAAGTAGAGCATTCAGAGCCATGTTTGCATTTACTGGTGAGCACTGGGCCCCAGGATGCTGGCAGTGAGTATTTTTGTGGAGATGGGCAGAACATTGTGGCTGCAGCAGCTCTGGGGGGCTGACAGGCTGGGCTGAGAGGTCCTTCACCCCCTTTGAGCTCTAAGGTCTGCCCATCTCCTTGTGGGCAGGTTATCCAGGCAGCAATCTGGGGCAGAGACCTAAGTCTCAGCCTTGTGCAGTGGGTGCACAGTCTTCAGGGGAGTCTGACAAAGAGATCTTAGTAATTTAGTTTTGTTTGGATGACAAAAAACTCATCAGGTGATGTAAATTGCTGGTGCTTAAGGTAATTTCTCGAGGGTAGTCCAGAAATGCCATTCTTAGGCTGTGTGAAAATTTAACATCTACTTCCTTAGTGTCTCAAATGTAATTTTACCTTATTTTCTGAAGATAATGTTTTGAAATAAAGCCATTCTTTTGTGCTTCCAAAGTGTTTCCATGGGAGTTATTTTTCAGAAGCTGGATATAAAATGGCTAATCCTTCATTTCAGCTAGAAAAGTGCTACCTGCCAGCCTCAGTTTTAGGGATTTTTAAGGCAATGAAATGAGGACAGAACTGGGGATTTAATTAATTTCCTTCAGCCCATAATAAGAAGCCCTTGCTCTGGGAGTTTGAGTCCAGTGCAGTGTGGTGGCTCCTGGTGGACAGTTGTGTAAGGAGTAGGTGGGGGCTGAAAGGAAAGAGTGGCTGTGGGTCCCTGTGTCAATCAGTTCTCTGCAGCTTGATGAGGAATGAACATAGGTGGTGTTTTCCCTGCTGCTTGGCTTCATTGATCCTTTCCACAAGCTGCCATTGCAACAACTTTTTTAAACACACCATATTCTGATGGTAAAAGTTCGTGATATTTTTCCTTCGGTTCCTTTTTAGCGCCAGGTGAGGTTATATGTCACTGATGATATAAGGAGTATTCAGTCTCAGAGGGATGGTATAAATTTATGCTACCAGCATTAAATTATTGTTTGACTTGTAAAATAAATTTTTTACTGATCCTTTTTCTTTTTAAAACAATTTTTCAAAGAATTTCTCTTTTTTTGTAGGTTAATTTCATATTTTGCAGATTAATTTCAGATAATATATTTTAAATATAGTTTAGTCTTTGAATTAAATAAAAATCAAATTTCTACTGCAATGATGTTATATAAATTAATATATACCAATGTATTCATAGAGGAAATGAATCAGAAACATAAAATAAAAGAAAATGGGTGAAAAAAGGAAAAAAGATAACAAAATGATAGAAGAAAAAAAATCACAGTATGAATTCCACAGTTCATGTTTCTTTTTTTTTTCCAAATGGTCATATTTTTAAATTTAGTTTTAAATTTAATCCAGAATAGACAGTTAAGACACTAACATACATGTTAATAAGCCCCGCAAAATGGAGATAAATGCTGAGAGGAAAGAGAGACTAAGGAGAAAACCAACAGAAGGAGTAGACAGGATGAAGAAGCATATGAAGACAGGGAGAAAGAAGAACTTGGAAAGAGGTTACTGTCACATAAACTTGAAGGAGCATAAGATCATATCCAGAAAATATTATGCGCAGGAGCTGACTGTTTATTTAGTGTTTATGCTAAGCAGCCTTTTGAGGAGATGGGCCCTGAATAAAGAACTGGAGCTACTCCATCGTTCAGGATTTTGTTGTTGGAAGTTGCATTTATAACACTAAAATGTTTGAGAAACTCTCAGAGAGTCATGTCTCAGTCAACAATGACACAGTTTTCACAGAAGGGTTTTTTCAGCCCCCTAGGCAGAATCTGTAAGGGTACAGGCTTTATTCTAGCCCTCAGCTTGCATATTCCCCCCTAATGCTCCATCAAGAAAAATTGTATATTTTCCATTCCACTCTGTGTACTTAAAGATCCTTTTCTTCTCTGAAGATCTTCCAAATTGTTCAGCATTCCTGGCAACACTTATTTCCATCTCTGTCTCTGTCTCTCTTTTCCTTTTTTCTTTCCTTAGTCTATCTCTCTTAAAAAAAAAAAAA
>JAHLSL010000014.1:7005796-7111657 GCA_025920805.1 Petroica traversi | reverse complement strand
AAAAAAGGAAAATACAGCTTTGTAACACATATCTGGCTGTTTCATATTATGCTTAAAATGGTACTCGTGTACCCATAGGAGTTGCTATGCATTCTGTGGTTTGCATATTGCAAACCAGCATTAAATATCAATGGGAACAACCTGTAGTTTTCTTATGCTTTTTCATTTTCAATTTTTAAAATAATCCCAGGTTAATGGTGCTTGCGCAGTCAGAAAAATTGCACATTTTTAAATGGAACAATGTGGTTTGCTATTCTCCATATTTCATCCATTTCATGCTATTCTTCATATTTCTCTTTAGCTGGCTTCTGAGATGGAGACATAAACCCAACCAGGAAAAACAAGGTTCTTCATTGATTTTATATAGGATTGGAAGAGTACACATGAATGATATGGATTGCATGATATCTTTTCTCTGGCAACTATTCTGTTCAATTAATTTCAAAGCTGTCAAATTAAAAACCACAAAGTAAGACTGACATGTTATATCCAATGGGTGTTTTTGTCCTAGGAAGAGGTATCATGCTAGCCTTAGGAAAAGCCTGAAAGATGACTTCCATTATTATTCAACTGAAAAACAGAACAGGGTGACTGAATTATTAAGCTAATTTTCTGTGAAGGGAATGAGATAGCTATTGATGGATTTTCATCTCTTCCTGTGTTCCTGCCCTCTTCATCTCAATGTCTCCCTGGAATCTCCATTCCCAGTGAGCCATCCCTCTGTCCTTTTCCCAAATCTTTCTTCTCAAGTCCTGTATGTGTTTCTGAGTTTCTTCCTTTTTTTTATATCTCAAAACTACGAATTCTGATTTTGACTACCAAAGGCAAGGCAGAGTAATCAGTGGGCAGACACAGAAATTTAAAGGTATGAACTTAACCTCTACTTATGTATTTTCATCACTGCCCCCAACCAGTTCCTTGTCAGTGTGGCTCTCTTTTGCCTTTGACATGGGAGCTTTTTAGTCATCCCTTGCACAGATAAACTCAAACATTGTCTCCTTCTTTAGGTTAGCAAGGAAAGCCTCTGAGGTATGCTATGATGAAGGACATCCAAAGCCTCCATCCATGGCATGGAGACACAGAGTTTCCCCCTGCTGAGAGTCATGTCTGAGGCTCATGCTGCTTAATGTGTTTTGTACAGCAGAGGCTAGAAGGGCAGTACCGATCACCACTACTGAGATTAGAAGCCCTGTTCATTATGCCTCCTCTCTTTTGTTGCAGGTGCATTTCAAGTACTTCAATCAGCATATGCTGATCCAATTCTCAAGCATTATTAAAATCTGGGAAGCTCTTTTAGAGGTTTTATGTTCATTCTGCACATGAACAGGAAGCAGGTAGAAGCCTGTGAAATGACACTGGGGCTTTAGGAAGATAGAATGAGGAGAAACCCCTGTTAATGTTACTTTTCCTTTCTTGATGTGTTCTCTTTTGTCCTTTTAAGTTGATCTGTATCCCTCCCTGCAAGGGGCCAGGTAACTCCTTAACACCTTGAAAAGCAAGCATTAAAGGAAAATAGATATAATATTATGGTCAGAAAACAACTTGTCATTTATGCAGGACTAAGAAGAAATGTCAAGCATTCTGTACCTAGCATTTTGTATGATCACATTCAATAAACATGACTCACAAAGCTACTTGATTGTTGCATCTAGATATTTCTAGCACTTGTGAGGGGACTATTATAGGCTTCTAAATAATGGGGTTTAGGGCTGTAATTCCATCTCTTCTTGAAAACAATGGTAAACTTACAATTGACTTTAACATAATCAGGGATTCTACCTCATAATTTCAAACATTTCAAATATTTCTGTTTACGTGTACTGCCTTAATTAGAAGCTTGCTTCAGATTTATTGGGAAAGTGACAGTTCCAGCAATTCATCTAGACAGTTACTCAGAGGTATTCCAGGAAGGCCAGAATTTTGATCCTAGTTGGCCATAAATTTGTTCTGGGAGGCAAGTCTCATGGCTCTTCAAATCTGAATCATAATAAGTGTGCAGGCAGCTGCTATTCCCACCCAAGTACTCACTTACTACTAAAAGACCCACAAACTAAATGTCTCTATTTCTTCAGTCAGTAAGAACTGTAATTTAGCTACATATTTTAAAATGTGTGCCTTGCATTATTTTCGTTTCCAATGAATTTACAGTTAATTGCAAGGATTTTTTGAAGGCATCTAAGCCCTTTTTTAGCCTGTATAGCACTGAAGAGTGGAGTGATTTCTGTATATGCCAGAGTTCATATATGCTAATCAGTCTGACTGCTTAGAAAACACTGCACAGCACCAGATTAATTTGCAGGGAGAGCAGCCTGTAAAGGTTGGCTATTAGCTGGTTTCAGTCGCCTTTTGTCTACACATTGCCTGACAAGCAGCTGGATTCTTGTGCTTACAGTTCCAGTGCAATGAGGCTGAACCAGACTTTTCTGTATTAAGGATGAAATCAAGCCCAAAATAGTCTCTGCAGCTTCTGTTTTCTCTTATTCATATTAGTTATGGGCAACATATCAAAGATCTTAGTTGTTCTATACCATACACACCTCCCCCCCTATACACATAGTTGCAGGCATTTTGCAGTCCTTCCTTTAATGAGCTCCTTGTTCTGAAGAGGTCACACTCTTCCAGAATGTTGTTTATTTTTCTCTGCTCAGGAGCAACACCTTGCACGTATCTGCAATCATTCCCCTGTTAAGTGTTGTCTAATTGCGCGCTTTCGCTCCATCTTTCAGGAAGTTCCTAATGATCCTCCCAAGCCTCTGTTAAGCTAAATATTTCTGTGTTGTCAGCAACTTTCACCACCTGTCTATTCAGCCTGCTTCACAGAAAATTCCTAACACCTGGCACCTAGGGCTTGTTTGGGTATGAAGCAAATGAAGCTCTGGAGAGTGCTCAGAGCTGGCAGCAAGCAGAGGCAGTGACTGCTCCTGGTGAACAGGACCATCAGTCAGCCTTGAAGTCAGGTGCACAGGGAAAGGCTCTCCTCGGGGTCCTAACAAACCTGAAAACCTGGGCTGGGTTTTTTGTTTGGTTGATTGTTTGTTTTTCCAGTGATGTGTGTACAGAACAGCAAATGCTCAGATAAAACAAGCAAGCGTGGTTTGGAAACAGCCAGCGCCTTTGCCTCAAATCAACTCCATCTTACAATAACAGTTGTGCTGAGCTCTGTGGAACTGATGAGTGAAGCTTGCAGTTTGCAAAAGCAAGGAGTTGAAGGCACCAAGATGTAGGATGCAAGCTGCTGTTTGTAGCATCTTTGGAAAGAAGGTATTTTATCCAGGAATTCTCCTGTATATTACCTTCCTCAGCGTGTCGGTGTCAAGTCTACTGAGAAGATGGAAGAGCAAGTGGTTACACACAGAGCAACGGGAATTCTGTGTTAACTGATCAGAAACCTTGCCTGGAAAAAGAAGCTAATTTTAAGTGAATGTAGTAGGTGAATTTATAGGGAAAAGCTGGATAAATTTGGAGGACTTTTTTCCTTTCTGTTGAAGAAAAGGAGTCAGGAAAACATGAGCTACTGGCAAGAATATCAGAAGGCTTTGTAAAGGTTTTTGTGAATACTGTGACATGTGTCTTTAACCTAGATATATTGAACTGAAAGGGATGCAGATAATAGTATAGGGGTTAAAATTATTTTAGGTTGTAATAGGTTGTGGGAACAGTAGGTAGGCCTTAGGTGTCTTTGTTAGGTAGAAGTGTAGCCATGAGAACTGCATCTGTGTGGGCTTTGCAATAATTGCACATAACAAGATGATTGTTTAGTAAAGACAAGTAAGAACGATAATTCAATTATAACAATCATGAGAAATGTTAGGGGGGTAGTTGGATAAGGGGGGCTGTGGCTTATGCCTGGGTGGAAACAATATATGTAATAGAAACGGTATTGTAACAGAAAGTCCTGCTTGAGTTCAATAGAACAGTATTGAATTAATGATTAACTGGTGACGGTTATGTAAGGAACAGTATAAAAATACATCCATTACAAATCTGCGTCGGAATCTATTTGGGTTTGGTACCCTAATTCCCAGAGCTCTTCAAATAAAAGCACCTGCATATAATCATTCTGTGATTATGTGTTTCTATGCTAACACAGGTAGCACAGGCATGAAGATAGAAGACTAGATAAATTCAAGATTTTTGAGTTGCTCTTTCATGAAATAGAAGATTTTTATCTCACAAGGGAGCGTTTCAAGAAACAGATCCAAGTCTAGGGAAGCAGTAATAATGGTGGAAGAGTTAGAAATAGCTGAGGGATGACTGAGAAGTCATCTACAACTGGAGAGCTTCTGGCTATATGGGACACATTGACTGTATAGACCCAGATCCTTTATGTTTTTTAATGCAACAAATAAACAACATTTGGCATTGAATCTGCATATTCAGTTTCAAGAGTGATATAAATTGTTGACTGAATGTTCATTTCAGTGTCTTGGCTCATTTTGTGAAAATCTCAGAAAGCAGAGAAGTTTGAGTGAGGTACAGGAATGGTTTCTAAAGATGAGAAAACACTGGACTTTTTAATTACAGTTAGCTCAGCCTCTGAATGCATGAGTATGCTTTGTTCTTTGGACTGTTTTGGTTTTTTTTTTTTTGGTTTGGTCTTTTTTTTTTTTTGTAATATGCTATTTATTGTTACAGTGAAGATCTAAAAGCTTCATTTAATTATGTGAGAATAGGGAGAATTATAAATTGAGAGTTATTTGGGCTAGATATTAATCTTTTCTTATGTAAGCCAAAAGTGAAAACTCATAAAGGAAGTAATATTTTGTTTCTTCTATAACATGTCGATAACAGCTTGTCTTTGGGAATTTCAGCCTTTCCAAATTAAATTTTAGCACTTACGTGTTTACTTTACCTGTTTTAATTAAGAATTGGCAGGCATAAAAGAAAAAAGAAAACCTTCTGTTTTATGAGCTGATATGATCTTAATTGAGAATGCCTGGCTCTCACACTGTCATTGATCACTTATTTTTGTGAGTTATATCAAGGCACACATGAGGAATATGTAAAACTCCCCCATGGCAATATCCAAAAGAAGGAGCTAAGGGAGTCCAGGTGTTTTAAAAAGGTGGTTTGAAAAAGCTCCAGAAATAGTATGTGATTTTGGAATCCTTGGAGGAGGCAGGGGACAGCTTTCCAAACACCTGGACTTCCTGATCCACCTGTAGGATAAGCTTTCCTGCCTAAGAGGTTACAGCATATTAATCATCTTTGCCATGTTTGAACAATTCTTTGTGGTGGAGCTCTAGAACAAAGGTACAATGTTTTTATGCAGATCCCATAGAAATATTGCCCTGTACAAAGTATTCTTCTCTACCTGGTTTCCTTCAGACTTGCAAAAAGACTTTGATGGGCAGGGGTCTGGAGGAAATGGAAAATAAGAGGCCTTAGCATGCTTAGAATTTCTATGTCCTTAGATATTCACCCTCTAGTTAGAGAGGGAAAATACATAAATAATGGTTTGGTTTTTAACTCAAATGCAGTTTTTGAGTAGAGCCTTTCAAAGTGTGCAGTGGTAGTATATCAGATGTTTAAAAGTGGGGGTTTAGATATGTTTTTGCTGTGCAGGAGGGAAAACTTGGGCACCAGCAAGGCACAGGGAAAAAATGCATTTGCGTCAGTGAAACAGTTTCATAATAAATGCATGATTTGAAATGTTCATTTCAATTTTCATACATACTATAAGCAAACTAATCAATCTCAAGGTTATTTAGGGAAAAAAAATCATGCAATACACTGAAAAAGTTGAATCCAGTGAGATGTAAGATAAGATGGTCAGCAGAGCAGATTTATTCAGATCTTTATGGAAAGAGAAAAAGAAGCCCCAAGACTACATCTGATGCAACTTAGGAAGAATATATCATGTGCAGTCTGAAGTGGTTATTAGTTATATCACGTGCATTATGAAGTGGTTATTAGCTACCGCTATTAAAAAAAATTGCCTGCTGTTGCCAGGCGTAACTTCAGCTTTTTGAAGTGCCTAACTTATATATTTTGAATCGTGCTGTTCTTTCATCTCCAAGATCAAAGAGCCTTGGACATATTTAGGAATGTTTAGGCTGTAATAGGCTCAGTTAGGTTATATAGTACCTACCCATGTCATGACTTTTGCTGATATAGCCACATGGCTTTCTGAGGCTGAGAAATACAGTCTGGTCCCAATTGTTCCTGAAGAGCTATGTGTAAAGTAAATGGCCAAGAAGGTGCTTCTGGCTGGTGGCATCCACACTCCATACCAGAGTAAGACAGAGGCGCATATCAATGCTGACTGTCACCTTTGTTTTTCCAGGGAGAAAATCTGGAAACTCCGGAATGCTAGTTCTGGATAACTAGGGTACGCTACAACATGCTCCCACCAAATTACTTGAATTGGAAGTGGTCATCAAGTCAAAACCATTAGGGACATGGGTGTTTTTTAAAATATTCCATGGGGGGGTGGGATAGAATATGGTGAATGTATGTTGCATGAAATATTGAGATTCTTGAATTTCTGATTAAGGAGATCAAGGGAAAAAAGTCATATTTTGAGAGCTGGAGATTTTAAGAGCTAGCAATGTGGTTCAGATGGAGATATATATCTGAGAGGTGGTATGAGGCACCTCATCCACCCTGCTGCATCAAAACCTCATTTTCATCTGGCATAAAGATCTCATCTCATACAAAAAAGTTCTTTCAGATACGGGTTTTAGGTATCTTTTTTCTGAAGATGTCAAGAGACAGTGAGCATGTATCTCTTTCCTCATTCGTGTAGTGACAGATGCCTTTGTGAAGAAGAAACTCAGGCATACTTCATGCATTTTTTATTCCATGAAAGAAGCAAGGCCTTTCATTATTCAGCCTGATATCCCCTTTAAAAACAGTCCTTTGGGGTAGCTAGTGTTGGGCATGCTATGGTCAGTCTGTCTAACCTCATCTATGATGTAGCTTAAACTCAGTGGCTGAGAAAGCCTGTGTTGAGTAACTTTTGGTCTTCTCACTTGCTGAAGTATCTCTGAGGCATAGCTTGGGCAGTAAGCATCTCTTAACCACCAGTGCCTGGGAGATGATGGGAAGTGCTGTGGGAAGGAGCAGTAACTGGTGGGCTGGACAGGCCCTCCTCCTGCTCAGTTTCAGCTGCCATCACTGTGTGGAAAGCAGCTCCACTTGCGACATTTGTGGTGGTTGATTGTAGAACAAAACTCACCTGAACTGTTCCTGGGGAACTGGAGTGCCCTTTGACAGGACATGAAGAAATAAAGAAACCAACAATTGGTGCTGCTGGTGAGGATGATTTTGGGAGCTTGAACTCAGGCTTTTTTTGGCCTGCACTGTATTCACTGCAGAACCCCTCACCAGCCTCAGCTGTTTGAGAACTGCTTGAGTCCTTCAAGCCCTTTTCCCAAACACCTTCACTAGTAACAGGAGAAAGCATGGCACATCTAACAGGTGATTTCCTACACCTTAGACAGCTCTTTTAAGGATGGCAGCCTAAGTGGCTGAATGGACCTAGACTGCTGACAGCTAGGCAACTCTAGCTAACTGATCGCCTCCCTTCTTTCTGTACCTTTGCTGCCGTATATAATTCAATCCTTTATAGGAAATTAGAGAAAGAACAGATTAAAGGCTCTCAGGAATATATATATATAAATATATTTATTTATTTATTTATTTATTTATTTATATTTATATAAATATGTATATATCAATAGATAGGTATATAGATATATAAGTATTTCAATTTGCTGCAAAACAATTTGTGTCTCTTTGTAGAAAAATTTATAAGTTGTTTTTTTTTTTCCTTATGCAATAAGGGAGAGAGTAATTTAACAAATAGTACACCTACCACTTCCAGACAAACTCAAGAGAGATGTAGGCTGGGGTGGCTGGCCTCGGTCCAGCAAAGCCATTAGATGTGGGTAACCCTTAATGAAAGGAAATCTGCTTAGCTCCCCCACCTTGTGCTTTTTAAGGCATTGATCTTGTGTTGTGATCCATTTATTAGCCTATTGGGTTGGAATGTTTGAGGACCCACAAGGGAAAGGCCACAACCCGGTCCAAGGTTGTTTACCAGCTATACCCTGCCCTCACCCAAAACCTACTGGGCAGATTTTTTTGCATCCTCAAACCCGGAGTTTTCCTTTTCTACAGTTTCTGTGTGTTGTATGCCAGCTGTCATCCAGTCCCTTATCCTTCAGCCTGGGTAAAATTTGTACGCTCTCAAAATGTGTCAGCCAGGATTTGAGCCCAGCCTAACGTGATCATTATTGATCACAGGCACAGAAGGGAAGACTTAACTTTTGCAATACTACGAGTATGCTCTTTTTCTAGTTTTGGTTTTACTTTATGGGCTGGGGGAGCTTGGATCACTGAACAAAACAGTAAAGCATATGCAATTATTTCTGCTATTTATGGAGTAAAAGGTTTAGATAAAGACCCATCTGAATTTTTCAATAGCCTAGCCAGTTATAAATCTTTGTGACAGGAATGCATCACTGTGTTCAGGGATTTTTGTTCCTGAGTATCCTGGAATTACACAGTACATTTTTATATACTTCTCTGTGGTTCTGGTGAACAGCTCTAGCTCCCCATGGGTCTTCTGAATTGAACCAGTGGTGAAACTTTTCTCTATGATGCTGATTGGTGTAAATGTGCCAGGGTACATGATCTGTGAGGTAAAATCTGCATTGAGGCTCCAAAATTTTATTTGATGGTTGTGCCTTAAGGCCAAACATAAACAACTGATATTTTTCTCTATTTCAGTTCCTCTGCCTGCGTCTTGTTGTTTAAGCTAGAGACGCAGTAAAGTCTGGGCATCCAAACTGCCTTCTAGTTGTGTCAAATAGTAGCTATTCATCAATGAGGTACTTTACTATGTAAGATTTCAGAGAGATGTAGGTATGCTGAAAGGAAAATGCAAAAAATTCTGGGAGTTACTTTTGTGGTTGATCTATTAATCTACCTGTTATCTATGAAGATGCCTAGTCGTACCCAATGCATGCTTGTGCATGTGCTTCATGCAATTGGATTTTCCTAACTGCCTCAGGAAGAAGTTCTGACCTCTGTGAAAGACTGCTGGTGTGATGGCCACAGCTCCAGAATCCAAGCCTCATACTGAACCACATTTCCAGTACATGTACTCATTGTCAACATCTATACATGTTAGATGCAGCTGTCAGTTCTGTAGCTTCCAAAAAATGTAATTTCCAGGCTAGCACAACACTGCAAGTTGTCTGATGCCAAGAGCAAAGGCCAAGTCTTCATTGTCTGGAATGTTTTGTCTGTTCTGCAGAGATTTGCACAGTGCTGTGTCTATACTTGCTGGTGAGGTGCCTGTGAGTAGCATCAGTGTAACGCAGATGTGCCTTGCCTTTCTTACTCCCCATTTCATGCAGATGCTCCAAGCTCAAAGCAGTCATCTGCCCCTTCCATGAGCAGAGGACCCTTGGCAGATATGTTCCTTCCCATGAAAAGGTCGCAGGCTGCCACCACCATGAATACCACGAATAGTTCAGCTGAAGCCATCTTTAAGCCAGACAGAAAAATAAACCTCTCACAGTGGAAAGAGCTCTTCAACATGATCCAGATTGCCTGAGTGTAGTCCCTCGGGACTATTTGTGCAGTGAGATACTCTTCACTGTGAATAGGAGTGACAAAATCTGGCCCAGAGATAGTTCCCCAAAGATGTAAATATAGAAACTGCCACAGAAACACGTGCAGGGGCACTGAAGTATTTTTTTTCCCACCCATGACCTTTGCCAGTGAGGTCTCTCTCTCAGAGAGTCACTGCAGCAGTTCAAAGCTTCACTAGCATTGCGGGTTGACAGGGGGAAACATTGCTGATCCAGCTCAGAGAAGCAGGCAATTTGCTTCTATAAAATTACACTTAGTAAAGCTTTTGGGATTTCATGTAGGCATAGCTGAATCATGTTTATATCAAGTGCTCTCAGTCAGGAGAGGAAGAGGGGGTCATATGAGGATGAGAAGCTCTTCAGACAGTAAGAGTAACCTTTGATGAAGTGCTCAGGCCACAGACAGGGAAGCTGTCTGCAGCTTGTGCAGTAATCTGGAAGTACTGACTGGCAGTTTTATTGTCTTTTATAGAGATTTGCAAAACACTGGAACCCAGAACACACACATCTGCATTACCCCATGGATGCTGTGCACCTGGTCCCTGGTGTGGTGGGGGTATCCAGGCTTTTGTGCAGGGGGCATTTCCTTGGCAGGATGTTTTTTTCTTCCCCAGCTCTGCTGACTCTCAGGGAAGTCAGCACTGATAGCACTTCCCTCTGTGCCCAGTAAACTCTGATAAGCAGGCAGGGGAAATCAGGCTGAGGTTTCCTCTGTGTGGAGAGCTGGATAGCCTTGACATAATAATTGAGACCACTGAGTCAGCCTTAACCAGGAACTCTCAGCCCCATGGCATGAATTAGCCATGTTAATCTTTGCAAGTGGAGCTGCTGGTCAGATATGGATATATAATGCTGCTTTTAGCAGTATGAAAGTGTTTCTCTAAGAGTTTCATTGTGTTACACTCATTTGCCAGGAGCTTGACCTTTAATTTATGCACAGTATGCATACAGTACGTGGAGGCTTCATGCATGGCAAAAAAAAATTACTTCTTTCTTTAGAAATACCTCTAGTGTTGAGAAATATAGGGATTTTTTGTGTTGTTGTTGTTAACCTCACATAACTCTTAGTTCTTCCCCCCTTCTTTTTTCTTTCTTTTTCCTTTTTTTTTTTTTTCCCCTGCTTTTCAATGCCAGTTACAGATCCCAGATGTCAAATAGCAGCAGCAGCTGGCTGCATGACAGATCCCTTAGGCTGCAGCTGGGTGAACACTCCTGGACTTATTCTAGCTGTGTCATATAGATGGTATGCAGATGATTTCTCTGAGCTGTCATGCTTTTTAAATGCCTCTAGCTTCTTTTTTTTTCTTCTTTATTCTGGTAATACACACAGCCTGGAAATTCAGCCTTGGAGAAATCTTGCATTTATTGTGTACAAGGTCTGTGGATCCAAAGGATGACCTATCTGTGCATTATTCTTTTTATATAACTAAATTATTCAATTAATAAATAACCAATTCCTAATACTCTATTAGATTAGGGTTACTGTGCCCTTCAATACTCTGCATCTATGACAACAGCACTCTTGTACGAAGATGAAAGGAGAAACATTAATTCAGGAAGTCTGATCTCTCTTGAAAATTACATAGTCAGTGTCCAAATTGGTTGAATAGTACTTTCAATACTTTTCTCTTCATTAATTCAATGTGAGTAGATTGATTGGATGTGGATGACAGAACACAGCTTCAGATTTCAACAGATGACACAAGCAGAAATAAGAGTAAATTTTCAGTAGACATATAAATACACAATATGATGTATTTTCTACAAATAAGAGTTACCTCACTGAATATATTTTTAAGATGGCCTGTGCTGGTGAATTTTCTTTGGTAGTTTTGCTATACATTACTTTTAGCTAAATCCTTTTTTAATGTGTTGTAACTGTGCCAAGCATTAATTCAATCATAGAAAATGTATGGTTTTCCTTTAAATTACAGTAAATGTTTTGTATAAGTAGTATATTTTGAAACAATTCTGATTAAACTTTAGTATCCTTACTCTAAGCCAATAATATCTAGAGAGCTGAATTATTTCATCTTTGATTATTGGGAATATGCTTAAAACTTCAAGGTAATATTTCAAAATATCATTTTCTAATAATTTCCCTCTCCAGTACTGTCAAGGATATTAATCAACTCAAACCAGTTTTCTTCTAGAAACAGAAGTGCTCATTGACTAAGCCTCCATTTTTTCCCTTTTGGGCAAAATACAGAAAATAGATTTCACCAAATGGGGCAAATACACTTTATCTAAATGATCTAATCACTTCTGTTTTCTATTTTATCTCACATTTGTTTTCTCTAAACATTACCTGCAGCTAAAATGAAGGTGGTTGTTGTAGATACACAAGAGCCCTTCCCATTGCACCTTTCAGAAATTATTGATTTTGCTTGCAGACATAGTGCAGAACCCAGCTCAGAGCTCTGGGAAAATGCAGAAGTACCAGGCAAAAGTAACTAGAAGCTGAGAGAACTTGCAGCACCCATGAAGGCAATTCCACTGTCATTTATTTTAAATCTAAAGATAGCGTGTGTGTTTCTTCTCTATAGTCACTGAATTATGTCTTGTGCATTACTTTTGAGTGGGGTATCATACAGCCTACACCTGTGTGGCTTCCCATAGCTACTTCTGCATAACTCTAGTTCATCTTGCTGCTCCTCATCACAAGTTTCATCTTCCTAGAGACCCCTCATCTTTACAGCTCCCCAAAGGACATAGCTGGGTGTCAATATATGTCATTCCCACTGAAGTTATTAATACTTATCCCCCTAGTCAAAGATACTTTTATTCTCCCTCCCTGAAGGAAATGTTATGTAATGATCAGTGTTATTGCTTCCTTTTGATGAAACTCTGCACAGTAGACCTGTCCTGGGACTCCAGGAGATTAGTCTGAGTGCATTCTTGATTTCTGTCTTTGCTAGTCCAGAAGAGAATCCTTCTGTTTTTCTGTGGTCTCTTTTTCCCCAGCAGTATTCCTTCTCCAGTTACAATTCTGAAGCAGACACTTAATGCAATTGTTCATCTCCTTTAATCTTTTGTTGTTGTCAGTAAAGTCCTTTGTTGTGCTTCCAGTTGGTCAGATTGCTCATTCTCAGTTTCACAGGCTGACTATCAAGTTAGAGTGGCAAAGTATCCTGACTGCTCTGAAACAGACTGATGTAAACCTGCAGAAACATTATCTGCTATTATCTGCATTTCTATGTTCTGTTTCATGTCTTTCAGCAGGAGGCTTTACTGCAAAAGATCATTCAAATTATCTCTCTTTTCTGACTTATTTTTTTGCTTTTGAATCAGATAATTTCTGATTTGGCTACATTCAGTTATATCTAAAAAATTTACAAGTATTCTAGAAGCTTCATGCTTGACCTATGGGAGTAAGAAGTATTCTGCTTAGAAATAGAGAAATACAGAAACTTCTCTTGGTGTTTTTTTTGTTTGTTTGTTTTTCTCCCTGCTTCAGATATCAATCATTTAATCTCCAAGTCTTATGCTTTATCTTGCTTTAATCTTATCTAAATTGCTGATGATCACCATCATCTTTTTTCCCCAAGTTACTGGTCATATTTGCCTCTATTTTCAGCTTTTGCGATGTAAATTCTTCTGATAATTCCCTTCAGTTCTCTGTTCTTCCATCTGCCTGCTTCATCTCCTCCTCCTATAAGCCCTAGTTTCTTATATCATGGTATGTTACCTAGCCTTAGTCTGGGTCAATATGCACAACTTCCCCTGGGACTTCAACGGACTTGATCATTATCCTTCCTTTTTTCATTTTGTTTCTCTAAAGCCTCCCACTGATGTAAATGTATCTTTGACTTCAGCTCAAAGAATATCATGCTCCACATGCATCACTGCAGGACTGCTGAAATAGTTTGAGATTTGCTTTGTAAATACTTCTGATCAAGCAGGCTACTTCTCTCCTCATGGATACTCAGTACAAAGAGGGTAGATCACCTGATGTCAGTGAAAATTTATAAAAGAATGAAAATGTATAATGTAGAGCTTTTCAGTTAGGGCTTTTGTTAGGTTTGTTTGGGCTTTTTTTCTCCCCATTATAAAGCATCATTGTAACACCATAAATTTTTAGTGAAAGCTTGAGTTTTATGTCATGAAAGAAATTCCAGAGATGCAGGATTTGCAGTTCAGACATCATACATTAACTGTAGCATATTGAAATACTTCTTCTGAAAGAACCCACTGCAGGTAGAATTGTAGAGGAAATCCCACCATGGAAACACCTAAGACAGACTGTCATATTTCAGCTTTCATGTTTTCATGGGAGGGAAGGTGATGTTTTGCTTGAAATATCTGGAAAAAAGATGGATTCTTTTGGCCTGTGGAACTGTATTTCTTTAATGGTCCCACTATTGCACAAAATCATAGAGGCAATTACACAGAATTCCCTGTCTGAAGAAGAAATGTAAATCAAGATAGGAAAAAAAGCCAGCCAAGAGAAACATGTCAAGATGGCATTGAGCTTATCTGTGTACTTCTGTCAATGAGGAAAAAACTACTTTTCTGTTCAAATCTTCTTGAAGTTGGAGGCCTACACATATTAAGGAAAACCAGGGTTCTTCTTGTCAAGTGTTAACTGTGTTTAAACACTGCATTAAAACGCTTGAATTGTAAGTCTTTGTGGTGCCATGGTGTGACATCTTTGTTTTAATAAAACAGGTTGAACCTGGGTTTGTGCCCTAGATAATACATAGCATCTCTGCAGCTCGATGCAGAATTCAGTCATAGTGCATGAAAAGTTCTCTTTGCATACCCTATGCATGCATTATATGTAGCAGATAATGAGGAAATACTGCTCTAGCCACAAAACTACAAGTACCTGCAGCTCATGAGAGTATCTCCTGACTGTAGAGGGGAAAACAAAAAAAAGTATTAAAATATTTCTGTTCATGACAGAACCAGACATTCATGTGGCATGTACCACGTTATTTATTCGATGTATATTTTGACTACCTGGTGGAGTTTGGGACTCCTGTGAGTAAGAGTACCTGGGTAGCAGCTGAGTGCACCATCATAATTCTCCATTAGTATAAAGCCACAAAACAAGGAAAAGCCTGGCATTAATTTGCATAAAAGATGGAGAAAAGCATGTAGTCTGAGCTTCATTTAGTGACGGAGTCTTAGTGTTGTAAAAGAATGCTAATTTAATCTGCTCAGTAATGTTGGTGAGCTTTCTAATGCCATGCAATACCACTTATATTAGCATTTTATCAGTTTGAATTCTCTTCATAAGTAACTGTATTTTCAAGTTGTTTGGTCAGAGAGGTGACGCAACCAGAGAGGGAACAGGAATGGCTGCAAGATGTACTGTGCACAGTAAATGATAATGTTAGATAGACAGTTTTTAAAAATATGATAAAGAGGAAAACCTCCAGGCAAACTGGATTTTCTATTTGAAATTCTGAATTAATTCTGCATGAAGTCATGGTATTGTATAGTAATTGCTTACATTTTCCTATATTTTCCTTTTAAAATTTTTATTAAATTAATTATCTAGTTACCGATTCTGTATTTAATCATTTTCGTAGAGATCTAAATCCCTTGGAAAGCTCTAAAAATTTACATAATGAACTAAGTAATTAATTTCTGAATGTGATGTGTGTCTGTGGATGCAAACCATGGACCTATGCCCAGTGCCTATGGTAGGAGATTCTTAGCTAATCAGTTCATGTTCTGGAGGTTTTGAGGCTTCCAGTTAGTCCTAGTCACTGATCTGGAGAAATTCGCCATGGTTAAGGAGTTGATAAGTACTGCAAATTAAAATGATAGCTTTTTTCACACTTCTATTGCCTATGCTGTCCATACTTAAAACTAGTGAGGCAAAATACAAGGAAAACAAGATCAACTGTGTCTTCTCAAAGATATAATTTGGAATACTCTGAGTACCTTCCTACCCAAGCATGGTATAATCTAAGGAGAGCAGCGTTTCTTGATTTGGAACTGCTGCCTCCAAAGCTGTGTGTCCTGGTACATTTTTAAAAGAATGTTTATAGTGTGGTATTCATCACTCACAGGCCATAGTGTGGCAATGGTTCTCTCACAAATTGGAGCCATTGCAGTTGTTTCCTACAATGGACAAGTCAGTGGAGAAAGCCTGTAGCATCTGAGGTGCCACAGTCTAAGGATGACACAATTGTTGACAAATTCACATTGACAATTTCTCCAAGTTTTACGAGGGTTGGAATAAACTATGTGAAAGGAAAAGTTTTCATTATAGGAAATGATGGTGGTAGTTTCCACTGACTAAGAATATAACTCTAAATATTTCTTTAGAGTATTTTTTTATACTTTACAAGTTTCTGAAGTTGGGGATTTTCTAGAAGAAGAAGTGGAAGAAGCTGTCCTGTCATTTGAAAAGCCCAGTTTAATATGAAGTCACTTCAGCCATGACTCCTGCTATTCTGCAAAGGTTGATGTACCCAATGAGGAGTCATCAGATGATCAAGACAGTTTGGGTAGGTGGCAAAGTAGGACAATGAGCAATGGGCAGAGGGGTGAAAACTCCACAGTAAACTCATTTCATAATGGATTTGCTTCTCTGAGCACTGAGACATCCTGAAACTGAGGCTATGCCCTGCCCTGCCTGGATAGCACAACCAAGGCCTTATTTCTCTCATTCAGAAGATGGGTGTTCTTCATTAAGGCATGTTTGCTCTTCTTAATAAGCTGTGTGAATCTATTCAGTAGGGAGGCTTGACTTGAATTGATTTGCTTTGTTTAAACATGCTCTAGCTTTTGCTCATGTATATAGCTCATAAACAGAAACCTGTTTGAGTTTAGCCTAGTATTCCATGGTGATTACTTAGATGTGCTGTCATAGCCAAGAGCTTGGAGTCTAGGATTTTGCTGGCAACAGTGCAGCTGCAGTAATTACAATGATATGGAAAACTGAACCACCAATTTAAAAACCAAAAGGACTATTGCAACTCTTACAGTTCAGAGATTGCTGAGTAATGTCCATTCAATATAAGTAGGTAACATTCATGATGCTTTATTATTTTCAGTAATTAATGTGGATCAAATCTGTTTCAGAAGCTCTAGTTTAAGCATGCAGGTAGGTTTGTTTGGCTGTTTTGTTTAACCAACCACTTAAGAGTCAAGTAGAAGTTTTAGTGAAATTAATTTTTGTTAGTTAATTCTTACAAAAGTCTTTGAAGATATTTATTGCCATCTATTTGTTAGATTTTTGTCTCATAAGCAATTTCTCCTGTGAAAAGTATTTCAACAAGTTTTTGGACCTGTCATCAGTATTTTTTGTTTTTTCTTGATCAGAGCCTAAAAAGGCTTGGATTTTCTATAGCTTCTGCTGGGGCAAGACACTAAATCCTTTTGAATGCTCTTTGCCATGAATTCTGATCCTTCACATTGACTAAAGCAGTCACACATAATAATAATGAAAACCAATGTGAATTTTGGAAGCACAACTGTGGCCTTGATTCAGTCAGTGAGGATCAGAAACAGTTTTTGAGATTACTTTGACTGGAATGCAGAGAGTTACATTCAGCACCTTCTCTGAGGCTGCATTCAGATTTCTTATTGGGATTTCTTTCAATGAAAAAGCACTTAATTTGCTTAATTAAAATATCTTTAGTCGAATTATTTGCCCAGTTTTGAATAGTTTTTCTTATTCTTCTGGTGACAATTAGAGGTTGAATATACCAGCCTTTCAGTGGAAAATCTGCCTGTGAATGTACCAAACTTGATTAAATTTATGCAATTTACATCCCATTCCTAAAAATGCTTGTTTAATACTTAGTTTGGACAACGCTGACTTTGAGAGCAGTGCAGGAGAAATGGATATAATTTGAAATCTGGATCCTTTGTTGTAAGGATTTGTCCACTTTGATTGTAGTGTATGAACCAATGAAAACTGATGTGCTGTGGGAAGTGGTCTGTAGCTTTATGGAAGAAGCAGTTGAAAACTGAGTGCATCTTTTCAGAAAAAAACCTCATAGGTGACATGACCAGTACCTTTTTCCCTCAACACACAACTGTATGTCTGATGCATTGAAAAATAAAGAAAAATTAAATTTCTGAATAATTTCTGAATAATTTCTGGTAATTAGTTTAAACAGAGACAAATTTCTGGAGCTATTTTGAGCAACCAGTAATTGTGTAATGTACACCTCACAGACGAATTTTGTCTTCTGTTTAACAGCAGCTTTGCCATCCTGTCTAACCAGGTTGTTTGGTAATGTTGAAGAGCTGATTTTCTGCTTTTGAGAGAATGTTTGAAAGCTGTGGATATAATTTTTATGTATTTGGGCAATCAATCAATTTTATTGCTTGACTGCTTTCCCAGCTCCTGTTTACTTCTACTACCTAATTTTGCAACGAACAAGCAAATAAATGTTTTAATTGTATATAAAGAGAACTGTTCTGATTGTCATGTTTTGAATTCTTAACAGCAGCTTAAAGTATTAGAGCTGTATCCTATCAGCATATCATGGCAAGTCTCGCAAATTAATTTCAGTAATGAGTATGAGGCAAATGCTACTGAAACCCTGCAGTACATCTCTGACAATTTTTTTTGTAGCTATTTCCATGTATTTTTCATCTAATGAGGATTTGTTTTCCTAGAAGATGAGTTTCTTGCACTGTTTCATCCGAGCACAGCATTTCCAAAATATGTTGAGTTTGAATTGCACTACAGCCTCCATCAGTCTTTCACAGTTTTGGTGTCTTAAGGGTGAAGGAATCTGTCTGGTGTTGTTTGGTGCCTGCTGACACAAGAGGCAAGGGGCTCTTGGCAGCAGAAGGAGAGTGCTTGCTCCTCGGGCACTATGAGATCCAGCCCCAATGGGCAGCGCGGTGAAGGGCAGAACTGCAGATGCTTGAGCTCCAGGTGCATCCTTGGTACAGGTGCAGGAGCTGCCATGTGGAGAAAACATTCCAGAAAGATTGTTTGCAACCTCAGGAGGCCAAGTGTGAAAGAGGTATCATCCAGGCTTTCCAAACTGAAGTTTGCTGCAGATCTCTGAGACACCTGTCCACAGCAGCTACTGCTGCATCATTTGCCATTTGAATATCCATCACCTCTTCTCCTTTTCAGTCGCTTCGTATCTTCTTGTGCTTGATCCCATGATGAGGTTCTTTGCTTGAAAAATAGTCAATTAAAATCTGGCCAGCTGCTTCTCAGCTGCATGAACAGTGTTGATGCAAAGTGCTATCTAGAAAATATTCTCTGCTGATGTTTCATCGGAAGTGGTTGGTTTCTGGGGGCAGAATGAAGTGGCTCCAATTGGCAGAATTTCAGTTTGGCCTGGAAAAGAAAGAATTACACCCCACCCCCCAAATTACATACCTGTTAGGTGACTTGCTTTGCATTAGAATAATTTCACTGCTAAACTTAATAAATTGGGATAACCCACAGGCCACACAAAAGTAGGCAAGTAAAGAATTTGCCTTAACTCATTTTCTGAGTGCTCCTGGTAATTGTATGCATCAATCTCTTTTTTTCCTAGAAAAAAAAGGGGGAAAACAACATTGGATCAAAACAATAAGACCCTAAGATTAAGAAAGTTAAGAATGCTTACTCTGAAGAGCTGTGCAAAATCAAAGGAAGGAGAAGCACTTTAAGTCCCTGAAATGATACTCCAAAAATCAGACTTGCTGCAACAAAATATATATATGTGTGTACATACAGACATGTGTGCATGCACACTCATAAGGTATTGGAAACACTAGGGAAAGTACAAGGGTGGATCAAGGGAATGACTGAACAACTGGAGAAAGTGCCTAAAAGGGAAAATTAGTTGCTATCCAAGTATTTGCCAAGTGTATTTGCTTATGCACAACTCTACATCAAATTCCAGACCAGAGCCAGCTTGTATCCTGCCAGTTTGCACCCCAGGCAAAAAATCTGTGCCGAGTTTCTGCCTGACCGTGTAGATTTTTCTTGGAATAGCACAGTCCATTGTCATAAATTTAAAGAGAAAAATTGCAAAAGGTACTAAAACTAAAGGGCTGTTAGCAGAAGTGGGAAAAATAAAAGGCACATCAAAAACAACTAAGAATATGTTAGGGAAAGCTGAAAAACAGCTAGTTTTAGTACAACATTTGGATGGTTATAGCAGTGATAGTAAAATGTGCGGTCTCCTGTGAAGACTAGAATTAAATTGTAAAATTTGAACAGGGATGGTATCATTGGATGTATGTCCCTCAGTTAATGGCAGATAAGGTCAAATGAGGAATCAGGTTTAATAATAAGGATGATAAAACAAAATTAATGAAATAAAAATTTCCAGAGGAGATGAATTTTTCATCCTGTCTAGTCTTAGACCAAAATAGCTTTACTTTCTGAATGAGGGATTTCTGGTTCTGAAATATAAATTAATGAGCTCACCAACTCTCTGAGAAAACTGTTATGAGGTGAATAAGAAAATAGTTACGTGGGTCAATGGATTCTTAGCAAAAGAACAAAAGCTGGAATAGATAAGCAGGTAAATCAGTTTCATTTTTCAGCATCATGGTAGAAGTAGACTGCACAAAGAATGCAGTCTCTCATGGATGATTATTATATCTGGACAAAGACTTTTGCAGCAAACAGGAACATAACAAAACGTCTTTAGATACCAGTCTTTGAGATACCTCTGACAAAAGTAACACTGGGGAACTCACTTTATTAGTACTCATGTTCTATATAACTGCTAAAAATTATCATATGAGAAAGTGGAAACATAAACAAGAAATGTTTTCTTGTCATACTTGTTTATTCTAATCATCTAGGAAGATAATCAGTCCTGGGTCCCTCTGACTTTCTACCCATTAATAAGCCAATTAAATTATGCTTTTATCCAACTGTTAGAGGGACTAAAAGCATTTTTTGGTTGTTTTTATCATTAAATTTCTAATGATAAACATTTTAAGTACTGTATCAGCTCATTGCATACGACATTCACAGTTAATGTATAATTAAATCTAATTTTAAAACAATTTCTGCTTGTTTCCTGTATGCATTTCATTAAAATTCTTTCCAACACAACAGAATTTCATTATGGGAAAGATAGAAAACAAAGATCACATGCAACCTACTTGCTGTTAATCTGGTTAAACAAATTGTTCATTTTCTAATCCATAAGCATTGGGCAGAGTAAGAATGTGTCCACAAGTGACAGCACTGATGTATAGTGAATCCTGTGAGGTCCCAGGGTTGGATTCACAAGCTTTGAGGGGATAGGGTTGGAGCAAGCTTGTCCTGGCCACAGGTCTGATGGAACGAAGATGATCTCTTTAATACTCCCCTGACTGCTCTGGGATCCCCCAGGTCTGGCCCGTTCTTGAGAAGGAATGCACAGAGAGGTGCATGGTTAAATAACAGGACAGAGGCTTGGGCCAAAAGAGGGACATCTGACCCCACAGGGAGCTGCAGGAAGCAGGAGACAAGACAGTGAGTTGCTGGTTTGGCTGCAGAAATCACTCATGAGCAGATGGATTTCAATTACCCACCACAGCTTGCACAAGTGCAAGAGGTATCTGAACACTGGGAAGACAATTCTTTCTGCGGCAGGGGCAAAATATGAAGGAACAATGAAAATACACTTCTAATCACCAATTCCCTCTCCCATTATAACTAAGGACATGGTAAAGAGGGATATGATGTGATACTAGGAAAAAAGGTCATAAATCGAAAGAGATATGATGTATTAATGGAAATTGTGATAGGATATATGTGTCGGTAGGATGAAGCACAGTAATGACAAAGGGAGTACAAAAATATTTTAAAATTCAAAGTAGTTTGTGTTAATATGGTTTATCAAACAGGAGTGATGGAATAATCAAAAATATTAAAGTTTGCAGTCAGGAAAGTAAAGTTTATTCTTATGGCTATATAGTTCCAGAACTGGAATTTGCTTGCCAGGAACTCAGCTAGGCCAGAACACTGCAGTTCTGCTGGTTGTGATTGGGACAGTGTGTCTAGAGCACTTTGATTCCTCTGATTAGTATGTAAGCCAAAAATAGAGACACAACCCTCCAAGAGCTATTGATAGAACTGGAAGCAAGTTTTAAAATAAATGATTTCCATTAAAAAAAAAAATTACAAGAAAATCCCAAGAACAAACATCTGCCTCCCCAAAACACCCAACCAAAACCCTCAACAACAACACCATCACCAAAAATATCACTGAAGAAAGAAAATTCTATTGCCAAAAATCCAGAAAAAAAAGGAGATACCCCAAATCCCAACCATCTTTGCTCTTATATTTTCTAACAGTTCCTCATGGTCACCAAGACATGTTTGAGAAATAAGTTGTTCAAAACTTTGCTGTTTAATTTATCTCCTTCCAACTAAAATTCAAGTCCAAGTACCTGTCGCTGTTCTATTATTCACATTACTATATCCTATTGTGGAAACAGTCTTCATTATCATTTGCATTCTTGACATGTTTTATCTGGTGTTTTTCCATTCAATTAGATCAGAAACTTTTCCTTGAAGCACTGTCCTTTCTTCCTGTCTCCCATTTTGCTTCCCATACACCCCCAAAGATCAGTCAAAGAAGGGGTAGTGTGTTAAAAGGCTGCTGTGATATTTGGTGCTGACCTTTTCTAGGTGCTCTGTATGGGTATAAAGAGCATTATTTAAATGCAAACTTTTCTGAGCCTGTCATAGCTGATTTTTCCATGGATAGGTGTGATGAAACTTAAACGAATTTTAATGGCAGATTTTCCAGCATAGCTTAGTTGAACGTCTTGATATTAAATTTTAATCATCTCAAATGAAGCTCTGTGTGGTGCAGTGAAATTCAGCAGAAGTATGCTGTGCTAATAGGCTGCAAAATATTAATATCAAGATGATTTTTTGTCTGTCTTGTATCAAAAGGTTTTCCTGACCCATAACATAAAATAAGATTTTAGCTATAAACTCAAAGCTCATCTGTTAAAAATAGCTGAGGAAAAGGAGGACGTCTGCATGTTCAGTGTTACCAGGATGACTAAAGGTGACAAAGAGAAGCTGTGTCTGTAGCAGTTTAGACTTTCATATTCCTGTGGAGAAATGACCCTAAGATGTATTTGGTGGTGTATACCCAAAGGAAATTAGAAAATATTATCTTACCTTGAATTCCATCTAAAACACAAAGTACTATCCTGTTCTTCAAGTTGAGCAAAATGAACTCAAACTGGAATGGAGGAGGCTTTTTGAGGTGAACAGAGTCTGCTTTAACAAAAAAGACAAAGTGAACTTGGTTTTGTCCAAAAATAATTAAATGTAGGAGAAGATGCTCTTGCTGCTCATGGATATGTCACTAGGACGAATAATGAAACCAGTAGAAACAAATTCATAGTAAAAGGCAATTTACAAAACCAATGAGGTATAAACTAGCCATGAAGGTTAGAAGGTTAGAAGTTATTTTCCCATCAGCTGGATAAGTGAAATTATGACTTAGGCTTCCCATAATACTGCAAGAAAAGATGTATTTCAAGTAGAAGTTGAGTTTTTGATTGGATATGACAGGACATATGGGCAGACCCATGATTTGAAAAGGTCTGCGCACTCTGTTCTCCCTAACTTTGACTTCAAATAGGTGGTTTGTACAAAACTTTATAAAGTAAAATAAAAATTAGTCTTCCAATTCTTTTGCTGTCTCTTCCACAAACAAACACAAACCCATAAAGACTAGATAATATCTTGCATTGTTTATTATTGCAGTGATTTCTATAGCTCAACCAAGATTGGGGCTCCCATGCGTAAATAGAAGGTGATTAAAGAACTTGCAATAAACAATTTATCACTAATTAAAGTAAGTCAAGTGTTAAATTAATTTAGAAAATTGCCATTGTATTTTCACTCTTAAGAGTTCTTAATAATTATTTTTCACAGATCTATTTTTGCATTTCAATAGTGAAAGAATTAACTACAAGTGTATATAATTATTTTCCTGTATTACCCTTCCTGATAAACACTGTCACTTTTGCTTACAAAGCTGTTTGAAATCTCGAATTCAAGGAGCTCTTAAACACTCAGATAGCACTGAATACCTTCCCCAGCTAATGCTACATTTTAACGGATCAGGGACACAGACTGCTGGAATAAATGTGATAAGTGGCCAGGAAATGGCTCATAGGTTAGGGAGATGTCTTTTGCATGGTCTTTTTTTTAACACTTTTTCAAAATTCATAACAGTTTTTTTTCCACTGCATTCTCTTCAGGTAAATTGGGTAATGTGATATGAAGGCTGAATTAGTAATTTTTCAGTTCCGTGCTTTGTTGTGAATCTGATAATTGTACAATTTGTTATCATCACGCACGAGCATTCATATCTGTCGGGCCATCCCTGTGCACATTGGTATGCTCTCCACATTGCCTTGCAGAAATTCTGGGCTGGGAACAGATAAGGGAAAGCCATCACATTTGCCACACCAGTGTGTCATTATTTGACTACTTTGATGTTCTGGCACATGATAGCTCATCCTTTGGCTTCAAAGGGATCCCACTAAACTGTAACTGCAGCAAGGACCTGCCTGCAGGAATCTTGCTGTTTGTAGAAAACAATCACAGCTTCTTCTATGGCTCTTCTAACATCGTGATGTTTCAGGTATATAAATCATAGTGCACAGTAATCTTTGCTGGCTCACCTGAATACTTAGCTCAAGGTTTTCCATGACTAGGGGCTTTTCTAGAGCCATGTCTTAAAAGACTCTGCAGTTGGTGTTTCACCTTCTGAGTGTTTGAAAGTCTGCTTAAAATATGAAAGTGATAAGTTTGGACAACATTAGTGCTTTACCTGTTTCTATAAGTAGAGTGATATTGAGTAAAGTACCTTTTTTAAACCTTTTTCTTCTTGATTTCCTAATTTTTTGAAAATCTTTGCTGATGTACAAGTTTCTTTTACAGGTTTTTTGATACATTTTTGAAAACAGTCCTACATTAATGTAGTATAAAATCATTGTTTTGAGTCACGTCTTATGCAGCACAATGCAACTTCTGCTTATGTTAATAAAATATATATTAAAACATAAAACCCAGGTTGATTAGAGTTAAAGAATGTAATAATTTGGAACAATGCAAGTCAAGCATCTTATAGGGTTTGTTTTCTGTTAGAAATTTAGATCTATTAAAGAGCATTGTCAAGCTGCAACAAGTATTTTATTCCACAAAAACAAAATTATGTGCAAAGTGAATATTGCCCTCCAGCAAAATTAAACTCCACGTTCCCTAAATATCTTTAAATTGTTCTCTGTTCTCTTTGTCTCAGGCTTCCCTTTCTTTTTCATTAACTTAGCTGAGGCAACAGCAGAGAAGTGTCTTTAGAGAACAAGAATGGAATTTTTTAAAATAGGAAATACTCGTGATTGATTGATCTCTTTTGTCATGACTTTCAGAACAGTTTGTCAGAGAATGGGTGCTAGAGAGCCTGAAGTCTTTCCAGTTCACGTATCCTCTTTGAGAAGGTAACCCTGAAGCAGAAATGAAGGCTGAGTATGGTGGGCTGTTGTCCACACAGACTGTTTGGATGTGTATTATAGATAGCTGTGCCTATCATCAGGGAGCAAATGCCTGTGTTTTCACTGTGAAGTCCAGAAACTTTGAAGATAAATTATTAGACAAATACTGAAGGGGTAGAGACAGCTGAAACACTGCCTGGATAATATTGGGTGGATCTCTGCTTAGGAGATGCCAATAAACTTGAAATTTGTACACTTAAATGCGTATCCAAGGAGACATAGAAAGAAACAAGGGAATTCTCCAGTAGTCTCATGAGCAACTCTCCACCCCCTGGGTTATCAGGCAGGATAACCACTGCAGTGCCCCTTTCTCATCAGAGGACAGGAAGATGTAACCATGGTCACACAGGCTTTCTACATCTCGAGATAACCAGCTCATGGTGAAGTAGCACGCAGTATGATCCTCTTGCTAGCAGCTCATCAAGCTGTGCCACAGCTTGCTGAGAAATTATAGGTTTCCCTCAGGATTGAGTGAGTGTGGGTTCAGGACCCACACTATGTCATGCAGGAGGTCAGAAAGATGGGCTGTACTGGTGCTGATCTGAGCATTCCTGCATTATCTTCCCACCTCACAGTACGTGATGTCTTTCTGAGGTTTTTAGGAAGATTTTGAGGTAATTTATGCCTAAAATATAATCATTCCACTTTAATTCAAGCCAAGACTAGCATCATTTTCAGGCTTGCTGGCCAGGGGATGATGCCTCCCTGCTCTTTAATGCAGCAGCACCTTGTGCCACTGCTCCATGCCTGCCACCTGTGGAGAGCTGCTGCCAGTAGCTGAGGACAAGATATATTTCTCAGGAAAGCAGCAGCTGATCATTTGCTGTAAGCACAAATCTCCTAAAAGAAGATTTTTTTCTGGAGAGCATGGAGATTGGGAGGAGAGGATCAGGAAAAATGTGGGAAGTGAAGTGAGTGTGTATGAAGGATGACTGGATGGGGTTTAGTTCCTCCTTTGATGATTTTGGAGGCTGAGCAAAGGAAAACACTTAGTTTTCCTCATCCATGAAAGCTGCTGGGACAAGCAAAATGCAGCAAGTAGCATATAGAGTAGAGTGATCCCTTGGGAGAGTCCCCTAATGTTTTTGAGAGGCTCATATTTGGATTTAGATAATATTTCTAATCCAAACAGTCATTTGTACATTAAAGCTGTTTCAGAGCCCAAGTGGCATCTGGACACTTGCCTCTCCACATCCACTAGCTACCACCACCATTGCAGTGCAGATGGCACTCTGTCTGCCTTGGGGTGTAACTTATAATATGGAGTGAAGGTCTGCAGTTGCCAGAAATTGAATTACCAACAGCCGAAGGTCTGAAAAAGTGGAAAAATTAAATAGAGATAAATCACAGAGAGCTGATGGCTGCCATCCAAGTTGTCTGAAAGAACCAAACAACAAAGCAGCCAAGCTGCTAACCCAAATATATAATTTACCATTAAATTAGCACTCTACCTACCTATTAGAAATGTGCTGTTCCAGAGCTTTATACATGGCTAACCAAATTTGCTTTGGCCCCCCAAAATAACAGCTGAGGAGATCTGTGTCACCCCTATGAAGTAACCAGAGGAAGCACAAGTGATGCCAGGGCTGGGTGGTTGCTCCAAGTCTCACAGCAGCCCCACTCCCCATTTTTCCTAGGCAGAGCTGACTTTTCCCAAGTGGGCATCAGCACGTCTGTGCTGCCCTTTCCTGGACAGAAGGAGGAGGGCAGGAATGAGATCCACAACCCTTCCCAAATCGAGGGTGGGTTGTACAATGCCTCCCATGGCCAAATTCAGCCTTTTTCAGATGCTGTTTAGAGCTGAAGCATAAACACAGGCTTACAGAGCACTATGATGGGTGAGAATCTGCTACAAGCAGGCAGTGTGGGTTTTATACGTTATGACTTGCAACACTAAAATTTTGCATCACAGACTTTTGATCTTGCAGCTCTATTAATCTGGAGCTCTGCAGCAATTCAAAATGTATTCAAACAGTACCATTCAGATCCAGACCTGCTGTTAAAGGTTGTCTGCTAGAATCACATGCTCAAATGAATAAAAGTTATTATCTGACTTTTTTCCCAGTATCTATGTGTGGGGTTATCTTCCCCAAAAATGCTAGCTTGTCACTATGCACAAATCCAAAACATTTATGTTCTCAGATTCAGTATCCTGCCAGGTGCAGATCTCTAATTCCCTTCTTCACAGTGTCAGGATCACAGTTATCACTGAATTAGAAATAGTAGTCTATGGTGAGGAGAATTTCTAGCTTTTTCATTAAGTAAATGCCAATAATACATCAGAAAGCGTAGGAAGAATAATTTCATACATTATTAATTCTCTGCAGAGGATGTAAAATTTAAAAGAGGTTTGTTTTTCTGTGTTTATTTTTCTTAGGTTAGCGAATGGGGAAAAAATAATTTTAACTGTATTGAATTATACTTGGGGATAAGCAGACTAATGAGAATCCATTTTCTCATGGAAAAAGGAAAAAACAGTGCTGTGACTTTTGCCTTTTAAAAGACAGATCATTCTGATGCTGGTCTCCTCCCTGCTAAGGAGAGAGCAGGTGTACATAGAAATAGATTCATGCACTTCTTATGCATTTAACTGTGCTATACATCTCTTTTCACCAATTCAGCAAACTTGGCTGCTTTCACTGTAAAAAGACTGACACGTTGATCTTTGTGTCCCTTCTGCAGGTGAGAAATTTACACCTGGAGAAGTATCTCACCTACATCTTTTAAAAATCAGTTTAGCTAATAAAGTATCTTCATAAAGTCCAGAGAAATGTGAAGAGGAATGCAAAAACTTACCTGTACAGGTTGTTCTCTCCCTAAAGCTGGTATAAGGAGCAGTGGGAAAAAATTGTCATGCACAAGCTGGATTTTTGAATAAGAGAAAGACTTAAGTATCCTCTTTTAGTTCACCTGGTACCTCCCCTAAGATGCACCTTTAGAAAAAATAGCTTGTTTTTGTTGGAGAAAAAAGGGTGTTATGGACAGTTAAAAGCATCTCTTTCTTTCCTAAATAGTTCCCGAATGAGTATACCTTTTCCAGCTGGACATAGCCTTCCCAGGGCTATTTTTTCTAACAAAAGGAAGAATTTTTCACAAAATGTCTAATGAAAATATTTATTGGCCTGAGTCAATACTGAACAATACACAGGGTGCATATTCCTAAAGGCAAGAATTATATGGATGTCCCAAAGTCAGTTTGCCTTCAAGAAGAACGAAAATACCAGAAGCACTGAATATTGAGATGGAGGAGAAGAACCCTGTGGCTCCTTTCTCAGCAGCTCTGACTGACTTTGCCTGAAATTTCAGGTCAGCATTAGCAGTGAAGTGCTATGAAAGATAATTTCTTTAAAGCCCCATCACTGACTAGGGACACCACATTAGAGTGATCTTGTTAAAAGTTCTGGAGGACCAGCAAGGAAGGGGAGGTGAGAAGAATACAAAGCAACAAAACAGGATGGGGTGAGGGCAGATATCTAAAGTTTCCTAAAGATGAATCCATCTCAAAGGAAAAAAAAAACCAAAGCCTTTTTTTATATGAATACATTCCTAAAAAGTAATAAGAAATACCTATTTGTATAGAAATAAAAATAAAAAGGAGGTGGGATCCAGTGTATAGGGCAGCCTGTGAAGCAGCAATCAAGAGACTGGTTCTATTCTTAGCATTTTATTCTTCTGCACTTCTTTTTCCTGTCACTTTGCTAGCCTGAAAGATCTCTGCAGCAGATTAGTAACTGTGAGAGCTGTGTGATTTATAAAGCAGCAGCAAAGCTGCCAGTTCTCACCTGGGATGCATAGCTGTACTGTCATTATTGTAAAAATTATGATGTCTTGCAGTTTGTTTAAGCTCAGTCTTAGTTACCTGCATATACATACACACTTCCACCAAAACCAGCCACTACAATTATCTTTACCTTCTTTGACTCTTGGAATATATTTGTCAATTAGAGTGTTCAACAGTATCTCAAATTTTCTGTTGAGAAGTCGCAGTTATATCTGAGGCATTCACAGTAAGGGAAGAATTTAAACACTCCCTGAAATATTTCTAATCTTTTTCTAGCATGAATTTTCTTTGTGTTACAGCTATCTGTGAGCCTTTGGCAAGATTCTTCTGGAAGTTCTCACTCTGTTTTGTTTTTTACCCCCCAAATCTTGAGTATGGTGAATAACACTGAGTCATCCGAGTTCTCTGTTTTTTTCACTTTTTTTCTGTTTGTTCATTAGTAGTTGAAATTGAACACTAGGATTCAAATTACCTAACTTGATGTTCGTAATGCAGAGGTTTTAATCAGAGTCAGTGTCCCCAGGTTCCTTTTGCAGTCTGTGGAGAGGAATACATAGTTGTAAGACATGATTCATCTTATCTTAAACTAGATTTGTGAAACAGGTCAGATGAATCACATCTTAGAAGCCCTCTACAGTCCTTAAGCTTGCTTAAGCATGAAAGAGAAAGAGTCTTGTGTCAGATCTGAAAAAAAAGAAAAAGTAAGCCTGTGTACCTTGGTTCTTGGAGGAGTGGGAAAGGACGACAGCATTGCTGTACAAGGTTATTGATATTCCCTTACCATAACCCAGGTAAGATCCCAGGTATAGGCTGGCATGAACCAGGAGAAGCAGCTGCACCAGCAGACCTGTGTGTGTGGAATGAAGAGGGGCAAGTGTGTGAGGGGAGAGCAGCCACACCACTAGGTGAAACCAGGTGAGCTGTGATTAACCTGGCCCTAAATCTGAAGGGGTAGCCCCAGCCTTATCCAGTTCCTCCACCCCTGCTACCTGTTCCTGTTGTCTCCCCTCTGCCACATTTGATACCTCTCCTGCCACAGGGGAGCAGTGGTTTGATTATCCATGCAAAGAGTATCTGCAAATAAAGAGAAAAAAGAAAAAAACGTGGGTTGAAGCTGGATCTGAGAGCCCTTCAAGCTTGCCTCACGAGCACAAGGACTGACATGAGAGAGAAAAGCAGAAAACCTCTGGGGAAAAGGAAAGTAGCCTTTGTTGAAGTATGTTTTATACATAGTACTCACATCTAGAGCAAAAGATGTTGTATTCTGGATTACTCAAAGTTGTTCTTGCCTGGAGCTTGGAAATATTTTCCCTTCTTTTTTATTTTCTTTGACTCTGCAAGGTTTCTATCCTTGAAGTACTACAAAGCAGACATTATCAGCCTCTCTGTGTTACCTCAGAGGGTGTGAAGCAGAATATTTGCTGAGATGTTTTTGTGGTAATACCAAAGCTTATTACAAACATGCTTCTTCACACCAGAGGTCTTTATTTTTGTGGTTTTGAAAAGGTAAGCAAATATTCTCAGAAAATGTATGTTCTTTTCAGGAATTGTAGCCAATGGGACTTCTGTTTTGCCGTCATATAATGATTCCCTGGTTTTAAAGTCTGGCCAGGAATCAAAATTTGATACTATCTGTGAAATATCTAAACATTCTAACAAACACCCTACTAGAAGGGATTTATTTCAGATCTCCAAGTATATACTTGGTATTGGCTTATGGAAAGAAGCTCCTGCTTGACAGACTAGGACATGCTGGTGGCAGCCTGAATTTTGACTGAAACATTTGTTACTTAAATCTAGAACAGCAGGTAAAATTTACAAGACTGAAGGCTACAAGTCAGTTCCCATCTCTTGACAATAACATCCATGGCTGAAGCCAGACCTGCACCAATGATGACCAAGTAGCCCAGCTCAGTCCTGGGCTACTGTGGGAACTGGGATATCATCAATGCTAAGCCATTTCAGTCCAAAAGTAGACTTATTGGATTTGGAGGTTCATTATTGTAGCAATTAAACCAAAAAGTTGAGTTTACAAACACTATGGCTCTATGAGTGTCTGTAATTAAGGCCCTGTTTTAGCAAGCCACTCACTTTCTGAAAAGCCTGTTTTTCATTGAAGCTCATGTTGATTCTTCCACCAAAATGTATGCACTGGGAATGTGAGGGCTTCTTTCACACTAAAAGTTAAATAAATTAAGGAGGCTGAGGGAAGCAAGATTTAGGGGTGTACAGATACGAGTAAGGTATCTAATTTGAAACTGAATTGAATTTGGTAGGGTTTAGCTAGCTTGGAGAAAATGCTTTGAATACATAAATAAATTTAAATTTCTTGTGAAAAATAAGCTGTTTATATAGAAAAAAAATTCTGCAAGTTGAGACATAAACAGCTCAAGATGAGTGCTGGTGCTTGTTTCAGTCAGGATACTCATCTCATAAAATATTCTGGAGGAGAAGACTACTAGGAAAAGGTCTCTGGCTCTTTCTTTTGCAGTCTGTCTTTCATATGCTTGTATGTGTCCTTGATTATCAAATCATACAAAGTATTTAATATTTACATTTTGAAGGTATGTAGCCCAAGATGCATTGGGAATATTCAAATCCAGAGCTGAGAAACTGGAAACAAATGATAGCTCAGTATACTTTGCAAAACTACACCAGTTTAAATCAGTTGAGAACTCAGCATAATATCTAGGAAGAATCATGCTCCTAGCTTGCTCTGAAATACATTCGTCTTCTGTCACCTTGTATAAGCCTTGCTGTCTTTTTATCTTCATTAATAGCTTGACTCTGTGTTACTTCCGAAAATCTCTTCACTTGAGTTTCAGACCCAACAGAAAGTGTCAACAGAGAGCCTGATGATATGTACATCACATATGTGTCATATATTTTTAGGTTTTAAATGAGATATAAGTCACAGTGTAGAGTTAAGCCATTCCAAGGAATAAACGTCACCTGGGAAGAAAAAAAAGAAAAAAACCCAAACTTATCTACAGTTCACAAAACATGGCAATGAAATTTAATATAAAAATCTGTTCACCAGGGAGCAAGAGGAAACTACATCTAAAAGTGTGCAGAATCATAGAATACTTTGGGTTGGAAGGGACCCTTAAAGACTGTCCAGTCCAATCCCCCTCCTATGAGGGTAATAATAGTAAATAAGGTATTATAAGTCATCTTCTCTTCTGTCCATAAATTATGAACCTTTAGAAGCTCACTCTCAGCTCTTCTGTCCCTGTGAAGCAGAAGGATTTTACCCATGCCTGTCCTTTTGGTTTTGATCTTTCTGGAGGGAAGAAAGCGTGCTCAGCTGTTAACAGGATGAAGGCTGCCTTCCTCAATCCTCAGAAACAGATATGAGAAGCTTTTTCACTGGGACACTATTTTTCCTTCTGAATTTCAGGCTCAGACTGAAATTAATGTGGCCATGGCATTTTCCCACCATTTCTTCACAGGGCTCTAAATGGGGCTATGAAGAACCAAAGTAATATTTCCTTTCAACTTATGTGAAGGCCCACCCATAGATACTCAAAATGGTGACAGAAGTGTTAGCGTAGAAACACATAATCACAGAATGATTATATGCAGGTGCTTTTATTTGAAGAGCTCTGGGAATCGGGGTACCAAACCCAAATCCATTCTGACGCAGATTTGTAATGGATGCATTTTTATACTGTTCCTTACATAACCGTCACCAGTTAATCATTAATTCAATATTGTTCTATTGAACTTGAGCAGGACTTTCTGCTACAATATCGTTTTTATTACATATATTGTTTCCACCCAGGCACAAGCTGCAGCCCCCTTTTCCAACTACCCTCTAACGTTTCTCATGATTGTTATACTTGAATTATCGTTCTTACTTGTCTTTACTAAACAATCATCTTGTTATAGACAATCATTGTAAAACACACACAGGTGCAGTTCTCATGGCTACACTTCTACCTAACAAAGACAACACCTAAGGCCTACCTACTGTTCCCACAACCTATTACAACCCAAAATCATTTTAACCCCTATACTATCAGAAGGAGTTCCCAAAATAGTTCTTCAGAGGGATGAAAACAAAGTCTTCCCATAGAAACAGGGAGGGTATCAGAGGACTTTGTCTCTCTACAGTCAGAAACCTGGGTTTTTGAACCTGAATTCATGAGGAAGAAGCATTTGAGACTCCCCACTGAATAATCTGGAGGAAATTTTACCCATGAGAAGCTGAGATAACCTTTCTCACTCTGAGAGCTGGCTGTGGATCCTACTGCTCTTGTCCTGCTGCCATCCCAAGGTTACTCTTCTGACAAATTGATGGCAGCTTATTTCTTTTCCAATTCTGGCTGCACTGAACAGAAGATGTCAGATAATGTACAGCAAAGCACTGCTTGCATGTTTGGAAAACCCAGAGTGTGCCATGCCTGTATGAACTGTGCTAAAATGGTAACATATTTAATTTACATCCCACCTGGTGTTGCAATCAGCAGAGTCACACTTGGGCATTTGTGTTGCTTTGGATGGAGTCCCTCCCTTTTGTACTGCTGATGGATCCTAGCACTCTGGCAATGTGCTTTGTGAAGCTCTTCAGGGGTTTCTCCTGAGATGAGCTGACATTTAATAGTAATGGGAGCTGCTGGTAGTGATGGAACTGGAATATTGTTCTTTTCCTTAATTGTTGTCTATTTTGATTAACCAATACACAGGAGCTACTGGGGTGTTTCTTGAATGTAACAATCCACACACTACTCTTGTGGAAGCGGGAAGTAGCTAAGGCAGACTGTTCAGTTTCTGAAGGCCAATTCCTTTCTTTATTTTAATCTTCCACCTCTGAGGAAGACAACAGCTCCCAGCTGAAGTAATTTTTCCCCATTTCTCTTAGTACAATGGGGTAAAGCTCTATGGTTAAGAAATGGCACCACAAAATGCCTTTACTTTATAGTAACTCTTTGAGCAGAAAAAGTTCAAACTTTCATGAAGAACCAAAAAAAAAAAAAAAAAGACATGAATTTATAATATTTAATATTTGCCTGATGTGATTTCTCTTTTTTGTTGCAACACTGATGCAGTGCTCTTGGTTCTCTGAACTGGCTGGAGGATGACACACAGAGGCTGTTTACAAAGGCTGACATTAGGCAGGAAGTTCATCTCTTTATACTGCCTTTAAAGTTAGAGGTGCTAGGATGGATGACTCAGAGATGAAACAGCTGAATTTAGGTGTTCTTGCTCGCCTGCTGAAAGGCTATAGACAAACTAGGCTGCCTTAAATTGTGAGTGTATTTCTTAATTTAAAAAATGCTCAATTGGTATATCTTTAAATATGCTCACTATTTTGATCTCTGCCACTGCACTCACACACTTCGCCAAATGGATGTCTTCCATTTGTCTTCTTTTTCAGTGGTCAAGTGTCATCTTGAACAGTAAACCCATGTTTTATAATTTCTGTTAATATTCTCTGGAAGATCAGTGGTCTGATAAAGGGCCACGAAATTATTCAGGCTAATAAAAGACAGTGAATAACACTAAGGAGAACTTATAAAATGCCCAGCAGGCCACAGCCATGGTCCAAGGTCACAGGTTTATAATAAATTAAAGGACTAGGATCCAAAATTCTGAAAATTGTCACAATAACCACAACTGGAATTAAATGTTGACCAGTGTCATAGGTAGGCTTGCACATACTTGGATTTTCTCTGTGTTAATCAATTTAATGTTTTATCCCTGTGAGTCTTGGCTGCTAATGGAAGAGATTATGTAGTGCTCATGGTATAGAGGCCAGAGAGGTCATCACGTGCGTGAAGGCAGGAAGGAGCATAAACAGGAGACGATGTGATTGCTGCATTTATGTTGGCTGCCCCTCATTGTGCTCAATATGCAGTTGTTTGGTTATTTACCTGAAAGATTTTGTTTAGTTTTGTTTACTGAGAAGTCCTTTTGAAGTAAGCATTTTATGGTCCTGAACAGCACGCAGTGTTCTATCATCAAGGATGTCTGAACAGAACTTGCATCGCAGCCTTTGTGTGAGCCCCAAACAATGTAGGAAAATTCTGTTAACAGGACTTACTGTAAGAAAATTCTGCTAACAGGAGTTGTGTTTTGTAGATGTGGACTTGTGTGCTGCTGCACATACTCAGTTGGCAGAATTGTAAACCACAAGTTTGTGTCAGCAATGCAGAACTGCTTTTGCATTTTCCACTCACAGCAAAGACAGCGTGATGAAAAAAGGCAAGTAGATTCCAGTCAGTACTGCTTTATGTCTTCTTCTCCTCCCAGCTCATGCTCTTTCTTTCCTGAGGTTTGCTCCATTTCATTTTCACCTGCCACCTTGCTGACAGAGCTTCCCTAGCTCTGCAGTGCAGCATCTAGGAGATTGTAGGTTTTTGACTCATTGATGGTCCTTTCTGATAAACATCTCCATGGCACTGTCCAGATTCTCAGAATCATGCTCAGTTGTTTATGAGCAGGACAGCATTTCTTCTTGCTGATGTGCAGATGCCAAAGTATAACCCCCATGTGGAGATACAGAAACCAGAATGTGATTTATCTGTGAGATGCTTTTCTGAAAATGAATACCAGATTAGTGAACGCCATTTTTTATTATCTTGTCTAGGAAGCATTCCTTGTTCCTTGATGAAGAAGTAACTCTTCCTTCTGCTATCTTCAGACACGGGAAAGATGGGTGGCAAGTGGGAACAGGCAAAGCAATCTTTTCTGTAGTCCTCAGCTCCCTGCAGTTCTGGGCAAACTTGAAACTTCCCTTGAATGGATCCCCTGCATGTGCTTTTAACACAAAGGCATCGAAAGCGTAATAGAAAACTGCTGTTGCATAAGTATTAAAAGCAAGTTGACTTTGACTTATGATTTCTGCATAGCTGAGTTGAAGCAGAGCTGTAGCTCTCTATGAAAATTTCAGCATGGCGAATTAGAGCTGAATGCATAAAAAGTGGTAGTTGGTAGGAGGTCTTATCTCATCTTAATCTGATCTAAACCAAGCCTAAGTGGTATAGTCTTTGAGGGAACCAAAACATTGCATTTTCCTGTGTTCAGATGATCAGTAAACATCTCAGAAGATACAGTCCCTGGTTGTTCACTGCAGTATCTGTCCATTCTTTTTGCTTCTGAATTTTCCTTCCCTACCAGACTGAAATTCCCATTTCATGCTTTTTATACTCTGTGATAAAGACTCTGAGGAAATTTGCAGTCAGTCAATTGTGTTGGTGTGGAAAATAAAGGAGGGGAACTCTGGATGGGAAGAAAGGTGTGCTAACAGTGTGAAGAGGCAGACAGACAGAAATAGGGAAATTTACCCTGAATGGGAAGCTCAGGGGAGTGAGCACTCAGGGGCTGTGTCAGGCTCTCCTAACACATTGGATTTTGTGGGGCTCAGGGTGTCAGAAAACTCTCCAGGACCTATCACTCATTCAGGCTCTCTCATTTTAGTTACCAGGATCAAGAAAGTGGAGGTGTGAAATATGGGAACAGGCATGGCACAGTAGGTGTGCTCAGCAGAGTCACACGTGGTCAACCAGTGTGGCTTTGTGGGGTCTGTGTGGGCCTCGTGAGGTGCAGCCAGAAAATATTATGCTGGCTTCCCTGTGGCTGAAAAGGTGCTGCACCAGGCAGGTACAGGTTTGAAAGAAAGCAATTAGGGGAAGCAGCAATTGTAGCACCATCATATCCATATCTATTCATATGTGGTTAATAGCATAAGTAACTCTGGCTGTCTTTTGGGAAATTGTGCTCCTTCTGTATTTCATTGGCTAATAACTCTCTGACAACTGAGTCATCAAATTACAATAAAAGAATAGAAAAATATTTTTAAGAGTGAAAATTTTAGCCAGTGCCTGTCAATTATGGATGTACTTGCTTTCATTGGAAAAATTATTTAGATAAGAACATGGGACACATCCAGAAGAAGAAAGAAATATGGGCATGTCTGTCACTTCTGAAGTATCTGAAAGCAAATAGTACAGGAAAAGGAGAGATAAAACGGCATAGAGTTAGAAATTGTAATATTTGAGTAGCATTCGCTGCAGATATTCTATGTGTACTTATTCTGTACCTAGCTTCTATTCTCCATTTTTGTAATTAATAGCATACAGAAATGAAAATAACTAGGCAGTTATTAGATTATTAAACACTAAAGCAGAAAGGCCACTATTGTGATAAAAGATAAGAATTTTTGCATGTTTCAGTTTTCTTGTTAAAGCAAATTTTCTTTTTGCTCATACCTATCCTATATGGAAAAAAATATTGTCATTCTGGTTTCCATGAAGTAATTCTAGTTACATTCCTAGTTCATAATCCAATTTGGTCATTTGTTGACATTATTAAACACTGGTCTTTATTAACTAAGACATCTAAAAAAAATTGACTCGCTTAGTATATTCATGTATGCTTCAAAGTATTCTGGACACTATTCTTAGCTTCTAAATTTGCAACTCTTCAGTACACTGATAAAAAGTAGTCACCATGGGATGAAGAAGAAACTCAGTTTCTGTTAAGACCCTCCATCTGAATCAACTTACGACTTGGAGCCACATTTTGGTGGAGTTTCTGGAGGGGAACAGAGCCTCCATCAGCGCAGTGCTGCACCAGTGAATCTGCCTCCCTGGGAAAGAGCCACCATGCATGAAAAAGCACCAACAAGGACTCTGGCCATTAGTGTTGCTGCCCTGTGAGCAGAGAGAAAAGTTTGGGGGTTGATTTGCTTTGTTTTCCTTCCCGAAGCGTGTTCCGGTCTTTTGATGGCAAGTGCTTTACGAGTACTGAATATGATGGCTTGCTTCCCAAGAAAGCAAGTAAATAAGTTTAGCAATGATAGCCTTGGCCTGGTGTGCCATTAGTCTGGGCACTGTGCAGTCATAATGAAGGACAGCATTTGTTGTACAGTACTGCAGAATTAAGGGAGGGGAGATAAGACAGCTGCAGCAAAAAGTTAATTATCAGGAAGGATGAGACTGCATTGGTCAGGCTGAAAAGCACTCTCTTAGCACACAGGTTATCTAACCACCACTTTTGTTGGCAATGCAAGGTCAGATGAGGGAAGAGATTTAAATTAGCTTAGTGGATGTCCTCAGAGGTCTGATAGTCTTGCATATGTAGTGGCAGTAGAATCAATAATGTTGCCAGAGTCCATATAGGCGATGAAGGAGTGGTTGGCTCCTGCACTGTGCCACAAAATACCACAGCTAATGAAGGTCTAATGCCTCCTGAATATTTTTGTATTGAAAGTGACTCCTCCATTGACAGTGTGACTGCCTCCTAAGAAGTGGATCATGCTTTCCCTAATCCCTTTCCTTGATGAGCTGCCTGAAGATGTAAAGCAACAGCAGAGTCAGCACAAACCTTCATCTAGGTTTTCATTCCACTCATTGTTGCACAAATTATTAATAAGTTATTATGACCAGGTTTTGGATCTCTGAGCAATTACAGTGCCACTCACGTGTTTTTATACAGTGGCCAGAACACTCAGGCCAAGAGGAATGGCCTGAGCAACTCTCTTCATTGACAGAAGTTAGAAACTTCTACATTTATTTACCATCTCCGGATGCAGGGCTTCAGTGAAATAAAAAAAAAAAGGTGAACTCCTAAAGGTCTGCAGAGAGATTAAGAAATTGTCCACTTCTATTCACAGGACAGTGTTGTTGAAATGCTAATACTTTAGAACCATTTAGAAAAAATGTATTTACATGATCTTATAACTGGAATCTAAGCACTCTTTTTTATTGTTTGTTTGGGGTTTTTTTTTAATGAAAAAGGCCACTGAAAAATTTATTCACTAGGACAATTTCAGAGGACTAATACTGTTTGGATTCCAAACATCTAAGGATTATTAAAGCCTCATGCTAAAGAAACTGTTCTCCTGAAAAGGAAGACAGTTAAATAAGAGGTGTAAATGTATTTTATTATTATTATTATTATTATTTATCTTGTTGTTGTGCCTGCAGGCCTTCCTAAGTTCTTATTGTACTGACATGCTATAAAGAGGCCTTATAGCTCAGAGCCTTGGTAGGGACAGGATGAAAGAGTTTGGTGAACTTGCCTAATGAACCAGGGAAAAGAGTAAGAGGGAAGGTCTGTTAATACAGCCTACATTGGAGCCTATTTATCCAATCGTTTAATCCTCCTATCTGAAAGGCATTCTTTAGCATTTTTAAATAACTGTATATCTTTAATTTCCCCTTCTTTCACAGGCTGATTCTTTCATATGAAGAGTTGGGGGGACACATATACAAGGAAAGGGGTGGCTGTTCCTTCCTGTGGAGCACAGGGCAGCAGCCCTGGGGCCAGGAGGAGGGAGGGCAACAGGAAGGGGGGGAATCACAGTGAGCCTCTGAAACCCCAGCCCTTTGATATGGTGGCCAAAAGCATTCTGGAGACTGAGCATCTGGGCAGAGGCTGCCACATCTTGGGAAATCTGGGAGCTCATTGGTACCAAACAGGACAATAAGGGCTCACCCTGCAAGGACACAGTGAGCAAAGGGAGATGCTTTGTACAGCTTTTGCCTTTCTCTCTTATGAATCTGGTCATGGAAGGTGTCTCAGTATTGTCTGAGTTTCTCAATTTGAAACACATTTTGCTCTTCCTTGGAAAATTCACTGTATGGAGGAGGTTCAAGCAAATCCACCTCAGAGCCCTAGTGTCTTGGCAGGGTGGGTTTGACAACAGTGACTTGGGTTCCCACAGTGACATGTAGGAAACCAGAAGAAAGACTAATATCTGTGGTAGAGGCTCACATTTTCTTCCTTAAAACAGCTAATGCTGAAACAAACCAAAAGCCTGGCATACGATACATCCTTTTTTAAAGGCTGAAACAGTTGGACAAGGTCAGAATTTTCTTTCTTTTTCCCCTTTGCAGAGAATTTGCAAATTCCCCTTCTAAAGAATTTGGATTGTTTGTGTGGAGATAGCTACTGGTGTTGGCAGGGGGCACTGCTTGTTTTCCCTTTATAACTCTTGTCATGGCAAGGCAAGGCAACCAATGAGGCAATGCTGAGAGCCAGGGTTGTAAGCTGAACAATTGCAGCAGGAGAATTTCCAAGCCTGATGGGTTTAAAGTTACTGGGGATTTAAGTAATATTTTTGATTTTGGATAAAAGGATGCTAGTTTGATATGTTTTTTTTTGGAAATAAAGACATACTCGTATCAAATATATTTTGAGACACTGACACCCTGTCCCTTGAGCAATCCTGTTGGTGAGTCAGATTGCCAGCCCCCTGTCCCTGCCACCCTGCCCTTTGACTGACATCAGCAGCATAGGCAGGATGCTGCCCAGAATTTCCATGTGAGGTATGTTCCTCTCAAATCACACTGCCATTGTCAAAGCCAAGGGTCAGCACGACTCTTACCCACATTTAAATGGCATTTTCGTGGATGGTTGTTGTCCCTGGATGCCCACAGAAGCATTACTGATGATGCTCTGTTTGCTTTTAGTGATCAGTGGAGTTGCTGTGTTCAGGGTGTGCTGCTACTCATCTCTCCTGCTGGCAATGAAGCTTTGTTTTATAAACTATTCCAACCACAGATACTCAGCAGATAATCTGGGAAAAAAACAAAAAGCAGCATATTTGCATCAGAAACACAGGGAAACCTTGCAGTGTGTGAAGTGCCTTCTCCTCTCCCCATTTGATTTCCAGCTGCCGTGTCCTGATCTTCTCAGTGCTGCAGCACTGTAGCCTCTCTTCCTAAATGGCAGCAGTAGTAGTAAGAACAGTAGGGCTGGTGCATATTTTCTTTGTTTGATCCCCTTTTTCACCTCCTGGCAGCAACTTTTCCCATATTCATTGTGTGAAGAATCAATAGTTTAAAAATAGAAATGATAGGAGGAAGGAGAAAGAAAGAACCTTCTGAGACCAGCTTCACCCATGGTTTTGAAAAGCCTGGTTTCTTTTTAAAACCTTTACTTTACTGGGGACATTATCACAGGAGCTCTTGTTGATGTCTATGTGTTTTTATATCATTGTAACTGACTAAACTCTGTTTATTTTCATCTCCTCTTCTCTCCCAGTGGAATTTTTATACTGTGATTTGGCTTCCATGAAGTCTATACGGCAATTTGTGCAGCAGTTTAGAGCAAAGGATTGTCCACTACATGTCCTGGTGAATAATGGTGAGTTCTGTTTTTTTCTTCACATATCTGCAGGGGAATATGTGACAAATGGAGCTCTCATCTATCACTTCACATTTCAAATAGATTATCTGAACTATACAGCAGGATACCATAGGGCTGCATTAACTGGGTTATCTTTTTAGAGTTAAATTGCTTTTTTTTTTTTTTAGAGATTGACATGTGAGCAGTCTGAACACTTCAATGTCACACCTGCTCATGATGTTATTGCAAGTCTTCTTCCTTAGCTGAGATTTTTTAGCTCTCCAGCACTAAAAATAATGCAATTATACAAGAATCTGAGCATCTCTAGGCAAAATAAGAAAGGAAAGAGAAGCTGTACTTTATGCAGGTAGAAAACCTGTCTTTTCACCTTTTTTTACTTTCTCTCCCTTTATATTTTTCCCTGTATAAACACTTATGTACTGTGGGTGGCTGATGAGTTGGGCTGGGGGTTTAGTCCACCTGAAATATCTGGCAAATTATTCAGCAACCTCAGAGAAGTCACTGCTTAGTCCAGGTGCTACTGGAAAGTTGTTCATAAAACTGCATCCTCCAGTGGTCAGAGCACAAATTAAAAGGACAATATTTATCTCACATTCATACAATTATCAAATGAATCTCATTATTCTTAGGGATTTTAGCTTTTGTTATTCACAGACTTGCTATCTAATTTTGTATTATAGCCACAGTATTTTTGGAAGCCAGCCTGTACAAAAATTTTCCTTCAGAAACCATGCATGCTCTGCATGCACTGTCCTCAAGGGGAATTCTCACGTGTTTATTTAACTAGGGGAAAAACCCGCCAGCAACAATTTAGGTTTCCTTTAGAAGTTTGCTGCTCTTTTATGCTGCTGCTCTTGTTTTCCAAACTATTTGCATATGTTTTTTATTAGGACATCCCAGAGAACATTTTCTGTTTTCCTGTGCACACTTCAATCCTAGTGAGAGCAAACATACTGTAAATAAATGGGTTTATTATATTCATTGATGCCTTAAAGAGCTCTCAGTAACACAAGTAAATACTGCAATAAAAATTCAAGTGCTTTGTGTTTGCTGATTGATATTAAACATTTGTGAAATGTTCAGTTGAACGTTCATTTTTCTTTGATTAGTCAAAAAACCGTACCATTATTATTTTAATTGTGTAGTAGTTAGAGTAAGTAGATATTTAAGCCTAGTTCTTTCCAGATTTGCTTTTAAACATGCAGAGGAAAAACTGTTACACAGATGGGAACATCACTATTTGAAAAAGCCAGTGTTTTATGGAAAAAAAGGGGTTTTAAATTTTATGCACCCATCAGGCATCTCCTGCCCTGCACTACTTTTCAGCATGAGCAAAGCCAGCATTGTCAGCAGGGGCTTGGATGCCATTTGGGGGAAAAATTATGAGACTGAAGCAACTGGGAAGCCCCCTGGAATAAAGGATTTTTTTTTTTTCTGCCCTAGCTGCTGCTAATTGGGATGCATGAAAATTAAAAATGTCTTCTTATACAAGAAGCAAAGTTGTATGAAAATAGGTCTCCTAATGTGCCTAATATGTTACGAGACCAAAGGATGTAAGCCCAAAATTTCTTAAGGAGCTTGAGACTAAAATTTGCCGGATTCAGCCCCTGTATTTGTGACTTGCAAGAAAGCCATTTGATTTCACTTATGTTATTTTACCAAATACAGTTGGCAAGAGAAAATCCTTTTTTAAAATCTACAATGAAATTAATGGTCCAAATCAGTTTTTAACCTTAACAGAGTCACATCCAAAGAACAGGTAAAGAGTCCCATAGAATTAGGTTAGTCTCTGGCCATTGCCTGGCAATGACTCCAATTTTGAATTCTCTTCCCATATCTTTTTTTTTTTAATAGTCTTTTTTATTTACTTTTGTAAATAATTGTAGCATTTTATTTTGTTACTCGCTTCATAGTGAAAGCCCAAATGTTTCCTTGCTACATAAGAGGAAAATGAACATACCTAATAGAGGAAAAATAGCCTGATGCAAAAACCACCAGTGTTGAGCACAATCAGACAAGTGTTGTCATTTGGGCTATCAGGTTGGCTTTTCCTTTTCCCTTTCCCTTCCTCTTTTTTTTCTTTTTTTTTTCTTTCTTTTTTTTTTTTTTTTATCTGTAATGCATTGTACTAAGGAAGATGATTCAGTCCATCATGGACTGCAGAGCTGGAAGCACTACTCTCTCAAAAACCTCATCACATTTGCCAGTTCCACTGCCTTTCCCATAGGTCATGAATATCAGACTTCGTGTGCATCCCATGACTTCTGAATCAGATTTTGCAAGATAGCAAAATTTTTCTCTGTGTCTTCATAGGACCAAGCATTTTATTATCAGGGCTGTACTCTTCTATTACCTTCAGTATAAAAATGCAAGAACTGTTGCGCTGAAATTTTTGCAATATATATCAGTATTATTTAATTGCTTTAAATCTAAATCTTTTAAATTGATTGATAAAACCATGTTTATATGTTAGTGAATTTTCCACATATTATCTCCATGAATATTTATCCTGTATGTATGTTAAGGTGTAAGATCTTTGTGGGCTTGTGCAATCATGTCAAAAAGCCAAACATTTGAAGATGAATTAATGAAAGTTCCAACATTTTACAGTAATGCAAAATATGAAATTAATATTGAAATATTATTAGAGGAAGGGAATTTAATGTGAATTATTGTATTACATGTCTGACCTAAGGTTGTTATGAAATTCAGCAGTTTTTCAGGTCACTGGTGATTTTTCTTTTAAAAATGTCTCCCTATCACTTGTGCTCAATCCCTTACCTAAGTCAAGGATCCAGTTGGAAATTAAATTAATACTAAAAGCCTTCGTTTCAAAGTATTCTCCAAGAGCTAAACACCCATGTCCCACAAGTGACAGTATAGGTATTCAACTAAATGGAGATTAGTTCACTACTCACCTCCTCTTTTTGTTATAGCTTATTTTAGCATGTACATTTAACTTTCTAATTTCTAATTCAAAAGGAAAAAATTTGGTTGAATGCACGCATTATTTCAGCTGACAAATAAGGGCCTGTTTTTCCATTACTATGCTTTCTGCATCAGTAATGTGCATGCTCAGCTCTTGGTTTTTAAAATAAACAAAACATATTAAAAATGCAAATAGAGTATTATATAAACTTTTTTAATAACATTATAGTGCTAAAATGAGGAAAATCTTATGACACAGAAAACAAATTCATTTTTTGTAGAAAAGAAGGAGCTAAATTGTTGAACTATGAGCCACAGAAAGAGGGATGCATCATGAGCACTGCAGAAAGCTTAATCTGACAGAGGTCAGAAGGCTATGTCTTCTAGTCTGCTGATTAGCAATTGGGTGCTAATTTTTAGTTTTGTTTTGGAAAGAACTGTGTACAGTACAGCTGAAAGCATTTAGCAAATTACAGCATGTACGCTGGTGTTAATTATTTAATACATTCCTAAAAATGCATTAGCTGTTAAAATGCATTAGAAAGTCTGCTGTCTTCTTGTGGTTGAAAAAGGGACAGATACTAAAACACTTTGTAAAATTACATGACCAGTAGTCACTGTTGCATGCCAGAGATGTTTTTTTTCTAACCTTGAAGGAAGTCATTTTCTCTGTGTGCTAGAACAGTTTCTCAGCACCTTGTAGTAAATGTTTTTGCTTGTATGTTGTTTACAGTACTTAATGATCTTAAAACCAAGAGAGCACACACCAAAATCACAACATATTTAGTGATACCAGAATCCCTCTGGATGCCAAACATGCACTGTCTAAATCATTAACAAGTTAATGCCAACATTGAGATTTCAGGCTATTATTAGCCTATTGCAGACAGATTACAGTTAATATATTTCAGGTTGAAGCCTATCTAAGCCAATTTAAAATCAATATTCCTGGACTGCTAGCTAATTCAGATGATCATATATTTGACTTCATGGATCATCTGAGAAATTAGAAGCTGTATAAGCTTACCTCTTCAGTTCCTAGAGCATATTAAAAGCTGTATCAGTAGCTGAGTATGTGAAATCTATGTATTTCCTTGTGTTACCCACACACAATCCGGCCATGTGCAGCTAAGCCATAATCCTTTGCCAGAAGTCCTTTGAATAGTCCCATAGATGCTGTCATGGTTGATCATGTATTAAATTATTCTTGTGTTTGAGTATTTGCAGGATCAGCTCTTCAGAAGAAATGTGAAATTTGAGGGCTGGGAACAAAGGCATGTATCCAAATCAAACAATTTTATAGATACTTACCTACTCACATGTCATATTTATAGGTTGAATTTATAAGTTAAATTGTTTGAAATTATCACAGTGGGATCTATGAAAAGATCCTGTCCCACTGGATTAGGTAAGAGCCAGCTCCCTGGTCTGTAGCAGCTGCAGGCTATACTAACTGTTCTGATGAAAAGGAAAGGAACCTCAGAGATGTGGAAATTCACTGGAGAAGGCCTTGAGGGAAAGTTAGTGAGGAGGGTTGCTATTACTCCAGTATTACTTGGATTTCATTGAAATTACTGCTTCTCCTCCAGCCACAGAGGAAAGCTTGGTGAACTCAGAATATGATATCTCATTAAAGTTCTTCCAGTGTCTTGCTTACAACATCACGTATTATCTTTATCCTTCCTCAAAGACAAATTAGAGCAATACCCAAGCAAAGCTGTGATGGAAAAAGTATGGAGGTATAGGGACAAAGAGAGAAGGGAATGAGCAGAAGAGCAAATTGCCTTTACCTGTAGCTAATGGATGATAAGTACTAGCTGTCATAGAAGAGCTGGGCCTTTGGGAGTTAGTTTGACCTGGAAAAGTTAATTTGAGGTGATGGAGAGGTAGGAAAAAAACTAAAAAATTCATAAGAACCTTAACAGGCAGTATTAACATGTTCTAAAATGAGGAGAAACTCTCAGAGCCATAATTTTTTATCAAGTTCAGTGCATGACAGGTGCCATCTTCTCAAATTTTTCAGAAGAGATCACCTTTCAAGAGGGTTGACAGTGGCTGCTCACACACTGCTCTTCACAGGTATTCTCAGGTGCCTTGGGTATTGAGAGTAAGTTGTTTGGGCACACGTGTCAGAGCACCATGGCACTGCTGACAGCATCCAGCCTGGCTTGTTCAGAGCCACTGGGGGATGTGGAATGCCCACATTTATCTGGCTTTTAGCATTTATCTGACTTTTAGCAGTAGCCATCAGCTAGAGATTTTATTCTGCTTGGATAGCTCTGTTCTCTGCCAGAATTATACGTATCTTATATGAAGATGTCAGATTTCCTATAAAAGGTTTCCTCTTTATTGGAAGAACTAATAAGTTAGAGGGGCAACCTTAGACTTCCACCTTTCAAAGAGTAAGTATTTCATTCATGAAAATCATGACTTTTGTTTGATATTATCTTTGTCTTTCTGATTATTTCCAAAGCTTTTCCTCTGTCTGTGATATCAAACACTTTGTGAAAGGGGAAATATCTCGGGCCGCACATGCGGCAGGTTCTTGACCCATTTGCTTTTATGTCTGAATATGAACATTTTATCAGTGGAAGACAGATACAAAATGCAGCTATTGATGGATTAGGAAACCCAACTGGTTCTAATTAAGTGCATGGAACATTTGCCATTGGCTTTTCCAAAAGGCAGGAGTGAGCCATGTTTTATTTTTACTTAATCCTTTCATAGCTTTTAGGTAAAAATATTTTTTTATACAAATTGCAAACCAAAATATTTTACTTCTAAGAGAATATCCTATTGAATTAGAAAGCTGTGACTGACTTTCCTATTTTCTGAGTGTGAGTGGGCTAACTTAGCATTGTCCCAACTCAAATAACCGAAAAGTTACTGAGTATATTTTTAGGAAACAAAGGGGTTTTTTGAACCAGACCTAATTAAGAATGCTCTGATTTCTTTTAATGTAAAATAAAAACCTTGATTATGGAATGTATTTTTTTAAACTACTAAGGAACTAAGAACCTGTCTTTGCTGGAAAGACACATTTCTTTATCTTCTTTGGCACAGCTAATACAATGCACTTCTCCCTTGCGAGCATTATAGGTGGGTCTGGGTGCACTATCAGTAGACATTATTCAGTTTTCAGTTCCTTACTACTTAGCCAAACTTTCAGTGTTTGGGCAAAGAGTTTCCATGCCAAGTATTTGCCTTAAGCTGATTTTTTTTTTCTTTATTTGATTTTGTAATGCCAGATAAAACAGTTTATCAGTTTCCAGCAAAGATAAGACAAACATCTTAAGAGTTTTTCTAATGTCAAAAATTATGCCAAGGTTTTTCTTAAAGGCAGTGGCATTATCAAAATTTGGAATTGAATGCAGACAAGATGTTGCCTTTGTGTCAGCAGTAGCTGCACCTTTTGCCACGTCTGGAATGGGTAAAGTCAGAAGCCTGCTAAGCACTGCCCTTTGTTAGGCTCCTTTTATGAGCTCCTCACTGAAGATTTTGCCTATACCAAGCATGTCCTGAGTCGAGCCTGAGCAGGTCTTTCTGCTGGAACCACAACCCTGAGCCGTGGTGGGAGGTGCTGTGTGCAGGCAAATGCACCAGCACTGACACTGGGCACCAGCATCCCATCTGCTCCTCCTGGCTGCCTCTGAGCTTGGTGGAGATGGGCACTGGGTCTCACTTCAGGCTCCTCCAGTCTCTACACTGTCCTGATTGGTGGCTTCCATAATCTCTGTGACAAGTTTCTGTCCCATAAAAAATAGATTGTGAAGAGTTGATGGGGGGAAGGAAAAAGGCAGCTAATTTGGAACCATCAGGATGACAGAAACCTTGATTGCAAAACATTTGAATTTCCTGATTAAAATACTTTTATAGATAAATAAACTATGAATGTAGCATATATTCTTGTTATATATCAGAAAATTAATAAGTGAGCAAGTGCTGGGGTGGGTAGTAAGGAAAAAGAGAGTCATTAGGTATGTCTGAACTGTAGGACATCTCTCAGTGGTAGGTTAGAAATGCTTAGACACCACATAATTCATAAGGGTTGAGTTCTTAACCCTGAGGACTGGAGTCTCTGTTGGGTACTACATGATTAACTCTTTTCTCCATGAGAGTGTTCTTGACTGATCTCTTACTTGCAAGTTTACTGAAGTTTAACAGAGATGAGAATTATTACTCCTGGTTGAGAAGGGATTGGAACCTCTCTCGTGCTTGATCACCCACTTTAATGTAACTTGTACAAAGAAACTCGTAACTTGGCCACAGCTGGTTTATTCTGAAGGGGGGATGGAGAAGCTGCTAGGAGCCTCAGAGCCATGGATCGTGGCTCCAGGAGGAAACAAGCCTCAGCAGCAAGGGGAGAGTGAGCCAGGTGTGTGACAGGCAGATGCCTGCAGGGTGCAGCGATGTGGGATTGAGACACAGAGGAGCTACAGTGGCTGGTTAAGGGAATTAGGGAGAAGGAGCTTTCTGTTTGTAGGGAAGCAGAGAGGCAGATGGAGTTGATATGTGTGTCTGGGGCTGAACCTCTCCCCTCCTTCCTGAACACATGCAGTTCCTTGATAAGATCAGCATGGGATCTTCTTTGTTTGTGGGGGTAAGGGATCTTTTTTGTTTGTGGGGTAAGGAGAGGAGGCTGGGAAGCAGAAAGTGGATTCAGCATTTTGCCCAGCATGGGGACTTGGGGAAGCTGTCAGGAAAGGTAATCAGAAAAGGCAATGTGTGATGACAGAGCATCCTAGAGAATTGAGCTTATGGGAACTTGTTCAGTGCTGGAGCAGAGACTCAGGCAGACTCTTGTGGAGAAGCCAGGATGGAGACTCCTGGGATGAGGCAGGAGAGGCCTAATCCTGTGGAGATGGTTCTTCTCCACAACCCCAGGGTGTGTCCCTATCTTTTATTAGCCTGTTTTCAGGGTGGCCAGTACCTTCCAGGAAAGGTCCATGCAGAGGCCATTGTTCCAGCATTGATGCCAGACAGCCTAACAGGTGTCTTTGCATCTCCCCAAGGGTCAAATGCACTGTTGTGATATCTATGTGTTATCCAGGTGTCATTGTTAGGCCATGGGGTAAAAGTTCTTGCTTTGCTTCATTTTCCTCCTATTTGGCTTTGGAAAATTGCATACACACATATAAAGAGCTCTAAAAGACATTAGGAAATTCAGGAGTCTGAGCATCCTCTGGGGAGACAATAAGGGAGTTAGACGATAGCATTGGAAAGCTGCACTAAATTTCATTTGTGTTTTTGTGTTTTTCTTTTAATCTGTTAGGATTTTTACCTTTTCAGTTTTCATACACTGTTAATCTGGCACACTGTTCTGTGTGTGGTCCTGTTGAGACTCAGAACACTTTGCTGGGATACCAGTAGGCATTTGGCATATTTGCATCACTGGACTCTGAGTTAGGGATGTTTAGTAAGCAGCTATGTCACAGCTTTTACAGCAGTGCTGTAAATTCACTGCTCTGCAGCCCAAACGAGGCAGTAAGAAACAACATCTGTAAGATGCAGTCATGTGGGCACAGCTGTGCCTCCAGTAAGCATTTTTTGGGGAAATTCTTACAATAAGGCATTGCATGTGCTTATTGCTCACTAGCCAGGAGAAACCCACAGGAGAGTGTAATCTGGGATTGTCTAGCCTAGTTGAATGAGGTGGAAGAAGATATCTGGAATAGGCAGCCTAGCCAGGCATGCTTCTGTAGGGCTCCTCTGTTCAGGAGAGAAGTGGGCTGTGCTGTTTTACAGGTGAATCCACCCAGAGATGTTTTGTTGCTTAGTTTTGCAGCACAGAGCAGTTTTGACATTCTGTGAAGTGGGGTGGGTTGCCCTGTGTGGCTGCACTCCTGGGATTGGAGATGCTGCTAAAGGCATCAGCTAAGGCGGTGCAGGAAGGGCTTTGTGCTTTTACAGGAAGCAACTGTCTCTTAATTTTTCCTCTTGGGATCATTTTTGGTACAGTATGTATCTCTCCCTTGTAAATAGCAAGAACTGGGTGAAAGTGATTATAAAGGCTCACCTCCTGCTGTGGTGCTATGTGTAAGTGTTTGTGGCTGACCTATTGCATTATCTTCCCAGCCTTTGGTTGTCTGGAGATAAAAGAACTTGTGTGAGGGGTATCTGCCTCCAAACCCTCTTCCATGAGCCTGGCTGGGAAGGCAGACATTTTGTTCTGCATGTGAAAAGGAGATTTTAAATCTTTCTTTTGCAGTGAGTGTGAGAGAACTGACTTTAAAAACCTCCAAGTAGCTCACTGTAAATACATCCAGATGAGTGAAATATTATATTTTTACAGCTCTTAAAACACATTTTATAACTGAGATGAAGGACGTTTTTGCAGTGGGAGGTAGAGCAATATTTGTCATCATCTGCAGTAAGAGCAGGCATAGTGCAAATTCTCCTGTATAATTCAGTAAAAATGGGGTATGTCTGGCCTATAATATTTATAACCATCATAAAACTTTTTTGTTATGCTGCATGCAGTATTAGATCCATTTTGTTCTTTAAATTACATAAAACATTGATGGATCAGAAAGCAAGAGTTCATGACAAACTTTTATAGCAAATCATCATAAATTCCTGCTTATAAGGACAGCTTTCTTGAAGTGTATTCATTCTTTGAGTGAGAAATAGGATTATGGCCTAGTCAAAGAATTTAAAAAGAATATAATTTTTGTTATTCATTAAAAGTAACTAAAAATGTGCATAATTTGAACATGTTATAATAAATGCAGAACTGCAGCACATTGGAATGTATACTTTATCTATAAGAACAGTTGTTCAGCACAGTTTTGCAGAAAAATATTTTCCTTATACTAATTTATTTCTACGTCTGCAAAATTCATTCATCCATATTTTGTTTAGTCAGTTTTTTGTGCCCATACTATCAGTCTTTTGCCAGAGTATTTCAGCAACAGCTAATCAATTACAAAGTAAAAGTTCATGTTCAGTTTACTCATTGATAAATTTTATAATGCCATGGTGTTATCAGTGATATTTTAAAACTGAATCTTCTGGAGACAATCCAGCTAAATCACAGGGAAAAACATATAAGCAGGTTATATCAGAACTGAGCTCTTTGGCATTAATGGTTTGTCTGCTGCCACTTCAAATTTCATATGCACTCTGAAAAAATTATAAGGCTGACTGTTGACAATTAAAATCAGAAAGATACTGAGTTGTTTAGATTCTGTACCAGAAGAATAAGCAGAATCATTCTTAGTTTACAATGAAAAGATAAGGCATTTGTTTCAAACAATATTGGATTAATTCAAATAATTAAAAATAGAGACAGCTTTAATTTTTGAGTTAACATTTTGGGCCCTTAAGTAAAGCTGATGATGTTTCTGGACAAGAGAAAATCAATAGCATGCCACTTTTAGTATCTAGTGTATGTTAGGTAGTTAATAATTTAAAAAAGAGAGCTTGCTGCTACATTTACAAGTTTTTCCCTTTTGTTTTACAAGTTTTTCCCTTTTGTTAAGGAAGCAGGCAGGTTCAGTTGCCTGTTGGGTATTCCTTTGTATGCTCACTTTTAGTGAATTAGAAATAGCTTTTCCTGAAATAAGAGAAACTGTCCTCAGACTACAGGGCAAGATTTATTTGACAGCCTTGATATGAACCACCTGAAAGATGAGAGCCTTTAAAAAACAACAACAAAAAAGTCTTTCAAAGGTGTTTTGGCTTAACATTATCGGAGCAGCTGTTGAAGACAAAAAGGGAATTGTAGCAATATCAGATGTAGGCAGAGTTGATTGTGCCTGCTCAAGGACTTGTCCAGAATTTCTGCTCAGGGAATGTTCTTGAAGAATGAACAAAAGAATTTTGGGGAGTGTATCTTTACAGTTGTGCATTGTATAAGTGAAAATTTTTTCTCTCTCCTGACCTGAGCTCAGATCTGGTTTTTGTTTTTTTTGCTTCCAGGATGTGCAGCACAGATGGTTGAGACTAATTGGGTTGGAGGGCAAAGCCTCTATGTGTTCTTGAAATCCTGTGCCTCTCAGGAGGTGGAGGGTGAAGTTGCCTGGCACAGGCACCCTCCGGGCTGATGTGAGCGAGGCAGCCTCCCTGTGTTTGCCTGCTGGTCATGATGCAAAGCTGAGCTGCTGTAGCAGCTGTCTAACACACTTCTCTCAGGACAAATTTCTCCATCCTTCCATCTGACTCAACCAAGAGAAGTGTGTCAGTGCAGGGTGGGGTTCTATAGCCAGCCCTGCAGCAATCCCAGCAGATGCAGGAGGAGTGTTTGGGGTGCACATCAGCCTTGTTGTGCCTGGGCTCTTTTATATTGGCTGCCATTCTTGGGCTTGTGTTTTACCACTGTTGCTGCAAGCAGAACTCTGGCAAACTGCTTCCCTTCATCTTCTCCAAGTGTCAGAGCTTGGGAGGGCAGGATGGCCTCAGAGGTATGCGAATTATTTCCTTGTACTAGCCCTGGTGCTGAGAGATGGAGCAATGTTTCCATCTGCCCTCCAACAGCTCGTGCTGAGCTCTGTCCGTGCTAAAACTTGCACTGTAGCAGGCTGAGACTTGGTCTGGGAGCCTGGGGTTTGTTGCCATTCCCATCCTTTCCTTCTTCCCAGAAAACAAGAAAAAGTCACAGCTGGGCTTGTCTTGCATTTGCATCTGTCCATAACCTTAATGCCAGTTCTCAGTCCCAGCCACTGTTACAGATGTGATTATATGCAGTTTACGGCTCTAAATGACATAGGAAGATGCTAATCAGAGCTTTTGTGGAGCCTCGTGGTGTGGTTTGTGTTGTGTTGCTTCCACTGTATCACCAGTCAGCATCCCTCATGTTCAGTCATAAGTTCTCCCTTTGCAAATACCCTGTTCTCCACCCAAAACTTTTGTTTTCTCTGTGGTTTTCTTGAGTTCCTTCCCCTCTCACTGCTTCTCCAGTTGCTCCATTAAGCAATAGGAAGCCACATCGCTATGGGTATTTGCCATACTGAAAAAGACCTCAAAAACATCTCCCCTTCAGCCCAAGCACGAGCAATAAAGCAGGGCTGTCAAGTGGCAGGAACCCCCAAAGCAGCAGTGTGGATGCACATCTGCAATTTAAAATTGTCATTTAATGTGCCATCCTCGGGTCAGACTGGCATCAGGAAATGAGAAGTCAAAGGCCTTTTAGTGGGTACATGAAGTAGCATGAGGATTAAGCTGACACTCTCTCATGTCTTGTGTGCAGAGGTGGCGTTTCTGCTGTGTCATATTTGTTTTAGAGAGAAGCACCCTATAACAAGATTCTCCATGAGTTATGCCCATCTACATTTAAATGACAAATGCCATGTCCACTTGTACAGTAATTAAATTTTAATAAAGTAATAATAATTTATAGCATTCAAGTCTATGCTATAATTGAGCTGGGTAACTCTCCCTCACACAGCCTCAATACATGATATAATTTATGCATGAGCTCAGAATTCTCTGCAAGATGCTGAAATCAACATTGCATGTTGGGAATGTGGATACTTATTTTAGACACTGAGTTTGAAAATTGTGGCTTGTGGAAATTTATGCAAAAATATTGCCAAAATAAGCATTGAAAACCTAATTTCAATGTGCAGCTGCTTGTAAGCATGGTAATTAAGATGTATTGGGTAAATTTACTACATCTTTTCTCACCCACACCAGTGAGAAAGAAGTTGCAGATTTCAGATGTGGACTCACCAGAGCTTTTAACTCCAGCCAGGGCTCAGGAGAAAGCTGTCTGGGAGAGCAGGTCTGCTGCTTAGCCCGGTCTTGTCTCCACTGCTCAGAGCTTTGATGGAGGGAATGTTGTTGGGATCGCCCAGCTCCCACCTCTTGAAAACACTGTTCACAAAGGAACTCATTTACCCTCACAGTCCTGCAGGGAGGGAGGGAGGGAGTCAATCAACACGTTATCTGCATAAAGAAACCAAAGTCGGGGTTTAGACATTTTTCTTGTCAGGAATCAATCAGTGTCGACTTTACATGCTGTCACCAGTCACTCATTGCCCTAAATGCTGTGTTTAGCCTCTGCAGCAGGAGAGATCCGTGCTCCTTCTAGCTTGCTGCTCCTCTGAAATAAATCAACAGGCTTTACCTCTACTTTTTCCTCCAGCTGGGGTGATGCTGGTCCCTGAAAGGAAGACGGAGGATGGGTTTGAGGAGCACTTCGGCTTGAACTACTTGGGACACTTCCTGTTGACTAACCTCCTCTTGGATACGCTGAAGCAATCAGGAACGCACAGTCACAGCGCTAGGATCATCACTGTCTCATCAGCCACTCATTATGTAGGCAAATTGCACCTGAACGACTTACAAAGCAGGTACCGATCCCTTTTTGGTATTCACTGATCTGTAGTGATCGTGTGCAGAGTAACCTACAAGAGAATTGTTACTGACTATTGGATGAGCTGGCATTTTGTTGCCTTTTTAATTTTTTTTTTTAAAATACAATTTATTGAGCTTCTCAAGCACTTGCTCAATATGTTTAAGATTTGATCAAAGCTTGCAGCCAAAGGTACAAGTAATTTATAAGCTTCTGAACGGCGTCGTTTATTCTGGGCTTTAAAAACCTCACTTTCACTTTGCTTTCTGATGCTCACACTGCGATGATGCTGGCGGTGCGTGCAGCGCCTGGACTCGCCACTGCCTCAGCAGGGAGACGCTCCGGATTGGGCTGTTTAGGAATGGCTCGGGTGATGCTGAGGCACCGTCCCCAGGAGGATGCGTGCACAGAAGCCCTGCTCTGCCCTCGGATGAGCTCCCACAGCCACCGATGCTGGCTGGGCTCCGGGGAGGAGCTCGCCCTTCTGCCCAGCTGCTCTGCCGCCTTCTGTGCCTGCTGCTCCTCGCTGCCCGCAGCTCTGCCCGCAACTCTCTCCTCCTCGTCCGCCTCTGCTCTTCACATCCCAGCCTCCACCCGTGGTCTCCTCCCAGCCCTGCTCCAGCACCCCCCGGCTCCGGGCTGTGTCACTGTGCCTGTCGCTGTCGGACCCCTCTGGTCCCTGCCCTCTCACACACCAGCCTGGCCATTCACTGCCAACGCTACAACCTGATTATGTCTGTGTCATCGCCTGTGCTTCCCCAGGAGCTTATTGAGGTCCCAGGTTTTGGCCACCCTGGGTTTGTAATCCAGTAAGATGGGTTAAAATGCGTGGATGACTTCTGTCCTCCCACTTTCATTTGGGAAAACTGTGGATGAATGTCTGTGGGATATTTCTAACATTAGGAAGACATCAAGTGATGTGGTAAATGCCTCTGGTATCACACAGGATCCTTGTGGAATGGTTGAGTTAGCGGAGGAATGGGCAGGATAGCTGAGATAAATTCCAAAATTTCCCCATGCAGTCATGCGTGGCAATTACGTGCTGAGTAACAGGCTCGAGCAGAGCCTGCCTTCTCCTGGGCTCCAGAGAGCTTCTCCCTGCCTGCATGGTGCCAGCCTGGCTCTGTGTCATTTCCATGAAAATCTGTCTCTGTCCTTTGCAGGGACTTCAGCAGGTGATCAGTGGTACCTGGCCCAAGGTTTCATTTCCCAACAGAGACTGAAATTAGAGGGCTGGGCTGTTTCTGCTGCAGACATTTTACATATGAATGCTGCATTAGGCATGTCAAACTTCTGATTGCATATTATGGCATCAGTTTTAATAGAAGCCATTGTTTAAACCTCTGCAGGGCAGTCACAATTTAATCTCTTGCTTGTAAAACAACCACAGGAAATCACCCTTGCTTTTTACTTGATGTATGTAGTCATTGTTTGTGATAGGCCTGTGCTGGGTGGCACAGTGCAAGGGGGCTAAGGGGATTAGTATTTCTTTGGGATAAACTGCAGAATGCAGAATTAAATGTGACTGTTCTGTGTCTCTAGATAACAGTAGTTTCCTTGATTATAGCAAGGCCTTGTACTGTGCCTCTTTAATTTAAGATCATCCCTATCTTTGATTCATCATTATTAACTCATATTTTAAAGGAACCACAAATGTTTCAGTTAGGAAAGTTATGTTTGAGCAAGAACATGACTAGTCTGATGTAAAAAATAATAATATACCAGTGAGATTTACCTGCAGCTTTTATGTCCTTTACATTTCAACATTATTGGTGTAAGAAAGGCTGTAAAGGGTGACAGACTCTGACTGATTTTGCCTGCTTATTCCCACACAGATGCTCTGAATCACTCAGGAGGAGCGGTGGTGCTTGTACATAGGCACACCAGTGAAACCTAGAGTGGGCTGTAAATTCATATCCAAACCTTTCCTTAGTTCAGGTTTGAAAAGATGCTTCTGGGTGTTTTTTAGCCCTAACTGCCAATAAGCCCCCACTGAGGCGAATAGTTTGACATCACCATAAATAGTTCTACAAAACTCAGTGAGGTCACTTGTGTGTTTGAGTGTGTCCCTACAGCCTGAGCAGGGGGTTTAGCAGGAGGACTGCTGGGGATATCATACCCAGGCATTGCCTGCTCCATGGGGCCCTGGAGATGCCTTGTGGTTCAGAGCAACATTCAAGAGCTTTAATGGATATGGTAAAGACGTCTATGGTAAACAGTTTTCCAGTGATGCCATGTCTCATTTTTGCTCTGTGTATGAATAGGAAATAATTCTAAAAACTTTCAACTCTTTTTGTTTTTTTCTTTGTTTTGAATTGCACGAGTTGGCCATAATTAATTTTATGAGTTAGGTGTATGTTCCCAGATTGGCTGGTAGTCCTTACCTTGCAGGAAAGCAGCAATACAATCTGGAGTAATTACTGGAGAAAGGGGGGCTGTACTCTGTGCTGGGAAAATTACTGCTGGAAGCAGGCTGAATTGTTTGTCTCATTATTCCTAGATACTAGCCAGGCTAGTGTCCTGACTAGAGATGAGTGGCAGTACTGCAGCAGGGATTCACCCAGCAAGCATGTCAGAGAAGGAAAGGCAGAAGATTTGTCTTGACTTAAAGGAGGCAGTAAATTGAGGTTCAGTTCTCTGCTTTACCACAGACTTTTCTGTGGCATCCTTCTCCCACCCAGGAGGCTCTGGGTTGGCAGTCACATTTGTGGCCATTTCTCCTTATAGCTTGTTCTTGCTGCTGAAGATCTTAGCTGAAATCAGACATCATCCAGATAAGTGACCACAGGGCAGCAGCATAACAAATTATAGTTGAAGACCTTTCCCATGAACAGTGTTAAATGAAACTTGTGTTACTGTCCTCCGTGTTTTCTCTTTGGTTTGTTTCTTGCCATCTTACTGATGTGATTCATCCCATGTTGCTCTGGTTAGCTCTTTTCAGAGGGATGTTTAATTTAATCTTTTTTTCACTTTACAATATTTTCCTTTCTTTATTGTCTCTTTCTTCATGCTTCTCTGCTTCTTCATCTCTGTCTTTTGAAGTTTTTTATTTGTTTGAATTGCCTTCTTCCTCCCTATCTAATATTTTTTCTTTTTTTTTTTTGATGCTGTCTTATTTCTACCCACCAGTTTATCTCCTCCTCTCCATCTATCTGCCTCTAATCTTTTCCCACTAGCCCCTCTCCAGTCTCTTCCTTATGAATGCCATTTCTCCCCCTTCCTGCCCCTCCTCTTCACACACACTCACCAGTGGAAGAGTCATGGCATGGGTACATCAAGGCAGGATAGAGCTTGTTCCAAACTGGCAGGGTACAGCTTGTTTCATGTGTGTTATTGGGAATGCAAACGCAAACGCACAAGAGCACTGACTGTTCTCCCAGTTCTTTTGCTGAAGGATATATGTGAGGAACATCAAACAGCTTTGTGGTCTTTTAGATCCAGGCCATTTTCAACAGCAATCCCATGAGTCGACAAGGGGATCCCTAAGGCAAATCATTCTCCTTCATCCCCACTTTGAACATGACTGTTTTCAGGGAGGTGAAAGTTAAGAGAAACACAACATCTATCTGTAAGCGTTTCCACAGTGGTGATTTCAGCAATTGCATACAGAGGGTAGTACACTGTGTGCTCCAGCCCCACAGATAGCATGGCCTTCTTCCCTCTTTTGCCTGCCTTAAATAATACTTTCTGAAGTGAGAGGAGAGAAAAAAAAGCATTATCATGAGAGAATATGGCTGTCTGGTTTTAGCAAAAGCTTGAAGAATAATGTACTGTCCACCTGGGTTCAGATAGGCTTGAGCAGTGCTCTGGAGTTCATAGTGCTCCTTCAAGGCTGAGGTGTAGGATACTCCTTTGAGTGCTCTATCTACCAAAGCAAGAAGCTATTTTTAGAAAAATAAAGAAAAAAGGCTGTATTCTCTTTCCCAGGCTGTGTGGCTCACACTTGAATATGCTTCTTTCCCAGAGGTTAGCATCTTTGTGTGTTCTGTGTAGCTTTTTCTCCATGACTAACTATTCCTTTCATCATCCTCTCTTTTTGCATGCCAAATGGGCTCTGTAATGCTGTGAATCACAGATCTATGAACTCCCCAGCCACAGTAACACAGCTCCTTTTCTGGTTCACATCTCTTGTATATTCAAGAATAGTTAGTCACACTTTTCTGCTCCCTTTCCTCTGCTCTCCAACTGCAGAAGGAGCTGATTATTTTTGAAACTCTCCAAGCTGAATATAATATACTAGATATAATTTCTGTATTTTTCCCTGTAGCTCTAGTGCATGAATCATGTCAGAGACAATAGAAGTTAAATGAAGAGAACTGCAAAATTCCCAGCTGCCACAAGTGTGTCCTAGGTGGAGTAAAATAGGATAAACAGCTCTGCCCTAGACCTGGGAAGATTCTGGAGACACCAGGCAGCTCTAGTTAATCTCCTCTGGAAGGCAGTTCACAAAGAACTGTAACAGGAAGTGTTATGTACTGATGGGAATATCTGTCTAAAAAGTGTCTGGAGATCTCCTGTTCTTGGATGAGTAGTATCTGCTATTTTCTTCCATGTTTGTGATGTTTGTTGGTTAAAAAAATTGTAGTAAGTTTGGACAGAAAGTTGAGGATTTTTTTCCATCAACATTACTGAAATTTTGAAAAATATTTTCCATGAACAGCAACTAAAAGTTAAGATGTTGAATTGCTTTCAGAAGATATTTATCCATTTTTGAAACCAAAACATTTTATTTCAGTGTTCTAAAAAAAAATTAATTCATTTGTAGTTATCCCTATAAGTACATTCGTATTCAGATTTTGAAGTATGACAGTAAAACTGAAACTCCCAACCTTTAATTTCTAACCATCCTTTTTGAGTTTCTCCATCAGTTTCAAATTAATTTTTTTTTCTCATTTCTTTTTAAGCTGGACATTTGTGTAAAATAGATTTTTTTTTTTTAAACTAAGAATGGTTTGATGAGTTAACATTTTTTCCAAGGAAAGGCTTATATTTTTAAAATACCCTATAAGTTTCTTCAGTGTGATTGATCTGGCACTTAAAATTTCTTAATTCTCTCTGACTGGAAGAACTGGAAGTACAACATCTTAAATTCAAGCAAAAACAATAATAAAGCTGTGAAAAATACAAAATTGTAATCATCAAAAATTTTACTAGATCATTAGATAGATACATATTATCATAGGTTTTATTTAACTCATGGAATATACGGTTTTGTTTGAGTTCTCCTGTTTAAGCAGCTTCTCCATGCTGTCTTCTATTGCTTATTCTGGTTCTATTTGCAATGTAAATCATGATGCCTTGACAGGACCAAATGCCAACTTCAGCAAGTGCTGTATTCATTTAGAAGTGTCCTTTCTGTAGCAGGTTATCAAGCTTTCCTGTATAGAGTTAGATAATAAGTATTCAAATGCTTACTGCACACTCATAAGGGTGTTTCAGTCCTTCTTTGCCAAATACTTTCTGCATAAATGCAAAAGGATTTGCTGCTTTGCAAAATGATCCCTTGTGTTTGCACCAATTAGCATTAATTGCAAAAATTGACTCACTGGCCTGGAAAATGAGTGTACTGGGGAAGGCACAGATCTCAAATTCTATAAGTTAATTTAAAAAAATAAATGGGCTACTGTATCAGCAGACCAATTCATCAGTTCAAAAGACAGAGTTCTAGCTTAAATGCATCAAGTGTTTTATCCATTCTTATCCCTTCCTGCAACCAATAACAAAGAAATCTTTAAGTCAGGATGCCAACTTCAGAAAGCTTTCATTTTACATTTATTGATGTGTTTTTGTTCTGTGTAATCAAAAGGCTTTTAGGGTTGATTGATTTCTGGAGAACAATAACAGAGTGTAACACTCTATTAACATCACACTTACATGTATTTGGAGATATTAAATGTAGCTACTTCATTGTCACAATGTTAAATTCCTTTTTCTTTAGACAAAAGAATTAATGTTCTTAACAAAGGATTGTTAATAATGGTGATAGATTTAATAGGACATGGTGTTTCTGAAGTAGTTCAAAACTGCAACATGCTGGGAAGTATGTGAGATATGGATGTTCCTGCTTCCCATCCCCTCTCTGCACCATGGGTTGGGTGGGAGAAGCCAGCTCTGCGTGTCATTCAGGACAGTGAGTCTCACAGAAGCACTGTTTTCCAAAGAGGCAAGACAGTTCTGTGGTAATCTGAAAGTTGATGTATTGCATTCATGTGATGGAGAGGGCAAAAGGGACTCAGAGAACTGGGATTGAGAGAGAGCTTGTTGCCCTTGAGAGGGCAAGGTTAGTTTAGCACCTTTCTGTCAGCAAAAGGACTCATTAATGCTGAATAAACCTTAAAAGCTTTGGAGTTCAGGTCCTGGGTGATTATTCAAATGTTTTAAGCATTTCTCTCAATTGCCTTAGCTACCACCATCCTCCCAGTTTCTTGTCAGTGGAGATGTTCTTTGGGCTGCCCAGCACAGCTGGGGAAGGCTGGCACACACGCCTGTAAATCCCTGGAATAATGTATTAAGATAAATTGTTAAAATTGTCTGCTCATCTTCCCGAAACCCCTCCAGGTTCAGCCCTGCTGTTGCTCCTGGTTCTTCATAGCCATGCATCTCATGTCTTGCCACATGCATTAAGGATTATCACATATTGTTCAGAGAGATGAATGCAGATCTCTGTGATTTGTTAACTCTTAACCTTTTCTCTATTCCTCATCCTAAACCTCTTTGTTCAGAGAAGGAGAAGTTCAACTGTTCAAAAGCAGATCAAGCAGTCGAAACTTACAACTGTGAAGAAAAATTTGTCTTTTGATTAAATCAAGTTCTTGATAAAAAATGTGTTGTGAAAACTGTGCTTTCTAAATAGAATAAATCTCTGTAAGCATAAAATATTTTAGCTCCCAAGAGTTTTAATACTTCCAGCATGTCTGATATTGTTGTAGCTTTGTTGCTCCATTTCTTCTGTTCTCATATGTTGGGTGCTGTGGTAGCCCAGCCTTTCTTGCCATGGGAGATAGAGAGGGGCTGTACAAAGCAAAATCCCAGCCTCCCAAGAGGGACAAAGACTGAACTCACATTAGCTTTAGGAGAAGCTCAAGAGCTTTTACAATGATGTTAAAGGAGTGGTGAGCATGTTCAGTATCTGAATTTCCACCAAAAAAATCAATCAGTCAATTTTCAAAGTACCAGTTTCTTTGCATTCTTTTTTTCAGTGAGGGCTGGGGCAGGGCAGCTCTGTGACTGTGTTAATTTTTCAGGGTTTGGACATGAAACTTCATGTCATTTCCTGGAAAGCCAAACCTGCCAGATTTCACTAGGTTCTGGCATGTTTGCAGGTGTAAGAGGTCTTAAGCATTCTGGTCCCAGGCCATGCCGTGCCCCTTCTTATGAAATGCTTGGTTTTCCATTACAGATCTCTGATTACAGTATTCTAGGGTTCCAAGTGTTGTGAAATTTATAAAGCAAACTCCAGAACTCATTTCTAAGGCTAGATGGTACAGAAAGTGATTGCTGACACTGTCCTTTATTGTACTTAGAAATAACCAGTTTGCCATGCTGGCTGTGGACTGCTTTGTATGTTACTCCTTTCTTTTAGGTTTTCTTGTTTTGTTGAAGTTGGCATGTTTATGTTCCTCAAGTGAGACCCTCTCTCTTCACAGGCCCTTTTCATATTTTAATCTTATTTAAATCCATGGATTTCTGGCAGTGGAGGAGTGATGCTGTGGGTGTACAGTCTCACAAGAACAAAAGGCTTTCATGCTGTGTCAGGACTGTGAGTCATTTCATGGATACAGAAAACTTCAACATTTTAATTCTTCTGGTACCTGTTGACATTTCAGCTGTATTTAGTCTTTAACCTAGGAAGGTCTTCCAGCTGAGGAGAAGGCTTCTTGTGATGGCTTTTAACATATAACTGTCTTTATGAGTTTGTTCTTTGTCTTAACTCATGTACTGGGAGTTAGTCACTTTTATCACTCAGATGGAACCTGTGATGTTCGTATTCTCACTACATCAGAAAACTTCTAAAAAACAGAAGTTGTTAAATAGTTTCAACAAGCAGAAACTGATTTTCAAAGTTATGTTTTGCCAGACTTGCTAATATTTTGTTATATCTGTAAACAAAGATTGATGGCATTGAATTTTCTGCACAGTAGTTATAGATATCTCAAAGGAAAAAGGATTTTGCAGGCATATTTCCTCCAGAAAGACAGACCAGTCCTCCAGTGTGGTGAATATTTGCTCTTGCAGAACACATTCAGCACCTCCTTAAATCCAAGGCAGTGCAGTGGGTTGAGCCCATCACAATTAAACCTTTAATTATCTTTGCATATACACCAACAGAGCCTACTGTAAATCTGCCAACCACATTTGGTGCACTGTGCTGGATTTGAAATGGCAGCACTTATTATACATATTTAGACCCTGCAGCTCCTTTTGAGTCCCAGAATGAAAAGCTCCGAACTTGCAGCTAATCTGCAAAAGTCTACACCAGTTTCAAGATGCTTTTTAAGAAGACTTTGGATTATTCAAGTTATTACTGGGCCTTTTTGTAGTCGTATGTGCATTCTGGTGGAAGCAAAGTAAGAAACCTAAACCCCCCATTACTTCCTTCAACTTAAAAGCTCTATTGCAGGAGAGGTAGAAAGCTTTCCACAAGTGGGTGGAGAGTATCTGTCCCCACTTATAATCATATAGATAATCTTACAAAATGTGTGACCATCTTCAGTAACCTGAAATGCAGATTATCCAAGAGATATTATGAAAAGATATGTATGCCTGTTGTTTCCTCATCCCTCAAAAGGGTCATGGGGAAACAGAAGCCATAACCTTTTTCTTGGACAAAGCAATGAAAATCCTTGCTTCCTTTTATATATTTACATTTCTTTGTTTAATGGAGATTTTTAATTGAATGAAGGGATACTATTGTGCTCAAATACCACTTCAACTATTAGCAAGTACTTAACACAGCATCAAATGCCCTTACTGTTGAAAAGTGGCAATTTATATAGTTCTAAATAAAGATATATATTTCCAGGGAGAATGGAATTACAGTAATTACAGCTTGAATTCTCCATTGGTATTTAAAATAATCCAAAATATTAGAAATCAACATCAACTGTACACAAGCATAAAAATTTGACTTTTTTTTAAGGTACTGATTCTGGTGAGACTTTGAGAAGACCAACCTTTGAGTCCATATTATGCATTTGAGAACTGTGCTGAGCAGAAAGCAACTGAGCTGCTCACAGCAACTCTCAGTAGAGCAGAATAGCTCTTGGCATCTCACCTGCCATTAGGAGTAGGGATCAGCCAGATGACAAATGATGCTCTGATTCCATCTGGATGACAGTAACACCCAGGATGACAAGCCCTGGCTTATTTTGCCTTTCATAAATTACTTTTAAATAAAGACATTCTAGGTTGCTTTACTAAATGTAGTCCTCAAGAGGCAGTAAATTAATTTTTGTTCCCTCTGCATTTCTTAAAGGCTATAACAAGAGGCTAGTCACTGAATGCTATGTATTTATACAGTGAATTGCTGGAAGTTGGGAAACACAGCTTTAAAAATGAAACTAAACCCAAAACCACCCAGCTTCCAGCTTGTGGCTTCTACTGCATTGTGGGTTAAGCACAAGATAGGAGTCACTGATCTGCAGCGAAATCAGTTACTGAGACCATTACCAACATTTTACCTTTTAGAGAGCATTTCCCAGCTCTGGGCTTTTATCCTTGCACTCTAATTAAAAAAAAAAAAAAAATTACTGCAGTTGAAAGATGCCAGAGAAAGCCTGGATTTGTCCAGAGCTGGGTGTGAGCAACATCTGGAACCGAGGAGCTCACTGAAGGAAGACGAATGAAATGCAAGATGGGTTTCTCTGCCACTGGCCTATGAGGGCTTAAGTAACCCCCATGCCACAAATTAAGACATGAAGCATTTGCTTTTTATGTTGTGTAGAACCACTAATTCCATGTATGTGTCTGGTAGCCTTCCTTTCAACCAAGTTAATCACAGAGTCATGAGGGCTCTTCAGGAGTCCCTAAATCCTGCATTCCCTATTCACTCAAGGTTTATGCTACAGCCACCTTAACTGTTATTTCTATATAGTCACAATTTATTTTTTAAGGCTATACATCACTTTTATGAAAGAAATATATATAAAGAAGTACATGACAAGTGGCTCAGGAGCATCCAAAATGCCCAGTCATGTAGTTGAGACAAGTGACTGTGGAATAGCCTATAGTACTGGTTGATAACAGGAAAGCTGCTGTACAAAACATAATTGCAACATCTCAAAAATAGATAAATTAACACCTTGGGTTTGAGATTTGTTTTACTAATGTATATGCTTCTTTCTTTCAATTGGTAAAATACTGATTGTCAGTGGTAATATACTTATTCTCATTTCTCCAGCTTGGGCTTTTCTCCTTGTCTGTATTTCTGTTTGGTGGTTTTTTTGGTGGTTTTTTTTTTGGTTTGTATTTTTTTTTGGTTGTTTGTTTGTTTTTTATTGAGAGAAAATCACAATTAATAAGTCTCAGAAAATGTGTTCACAGGATAAATATATATAGTACTGTCAGTAAGCCTCCTTTAATCTAATAAACAATATTTAGGACTCAAGCTTTATCAGAACAGAAGAGAAAGAAACTGCTTATGATAACCAGTAAAAACATGTTTCTTTCCCAATATATTTCTCTAGCTGCTTCAAAATAAGCAGCAAAATCTATCATAACTTGAAAAATCTTGTGCTGCCTTCCCTGAAGAAAGAAAATTTAAGACTGTGAAAGCTTCATGAGTGTTTAATAATAGACTTTTATAGTCTTGACTAAGCAATGGTGATGATGTATTGCAAGATTATTACATAAATCATTAGGAAGCTTTAGTCATTTTAATACAGCAAGCCTATGTTTTGCTTAATTCCCTGATTCATCCTAAGGCATATATTGAAATTTTATGTGGCCTTTCATTAAAAAGCCCAGCATGTCAGCCACGTTTTGCATCACTTGTCTTTTAATGGAGCACATAGCAGCTGGGTTTTCTGCAGTTTGATCTTGGTGCACTCTGCCCTCCAGGCAGATTAACACACTGGAAATTGGGGAGCACGGTGACAGGTGAAAGGACAGTGGAGAGACAGGTCCACATGAGGAAAGCTTCAGTGCTGGCACTGGCTGGGATAAACTGCTCTGTGTACCAGTCAGGATGGTCACAGGTCCTCTGAGCCTTTTACTGAAGCAAGATGTGATGGGGGACAGGGTGCTGCCAGTCCGTCCCTAAGGTCTGTTACGTGTGTGCACACAATGCAAAAGTAGCCCTTAGTGAGAGGGGAAAAGCTGAGAGCAGCAAGACAGCCCAGTGCACAGGAGGGGTGGAGGAAGCCATCTGTACTGCACAGCAATTTTGTTTCCCCTGTTAATCAGTGGGTACCCTGACCTCACTTAATGCTCTTTGCTAAACATGGGATCATTGGATATAAGTGGGAGACTACAGCAGTAAACAGACCGACTAAAGACAACCTGAGGAGAGACAAGACTGATTGCCAAGAGATGTGCTAAACATGAATCCAGTTTTCAAACTGGGATAGCAGCTGAGTCCATATATAAACACCTAATTAGCCACTGCAGGCTTCAGTTTGAAATTTGGCTTCTCATTACTTTTTGAAAATACATTCCATAGGGAGACTGCTGCTGGAGACAGCACCATGGAGATAAGTGGCAAAATCAGCTTATCAGCTTCTGGTGGAAAAGGAAAAAAAAAGGAAAAAGGAAAAAAAAAAGAAAAAAAAATCAGCAAACCTCAAGGCACTCACTCCAGAATTGTATATCTAATTATTTTATTCTTGCAAAAATACAAAATAATCCCTTTCCTTTCTCCTCCCTAATTTTTGTAATAGTAAGTCAAACCTGCCGTGTATGTTGCAAAATATCTTAAGCCAGAAGTAAGGACTTCTGCTAAAAATTAATTGGACACAAAATGGAGAACCTGCCTTATCTTGATCCTTTATTCAACAGAACAGAATCAATAAAACATTATTTTTAAAGGAAGGAGAAGCTCTTGTATATTGGTGCTCTCTTGGCCACATTTCAAAGCGGCAAATTAAATTCAGCCTGCCTTAACTCCTCCTGTACTTTTCCTTTACTGAGTTGTGCATTGTCCTGTTTCATCAGCACTGACTCAGAAAAAGGTAATGGAGGGGCATCTCCTGAGGGATGCCACTGTTTTCTGTGGTAGGAAGAGTGGTCCACAGCGAGCCCTGCACAAATAAGTGGGTGAGCATGAATTTCTCCAAGCTACTGAGGCTGAGCATGCCATATTTTCCTACTGAACTTCCTCCCACCAAGTCCTTGCTTCACTTTTCCTAGCTGCTGGCTGTGTACAGGCCTGCCATGTCACAGCACATGCTGTCTGGCATTGCCCAGGCTGTGTGGGCAGTGTTTTTTAGGATGGATCCCTGGGCATCCAACACCAGTACCTCCTTAGCTCTCTAGCTGACTGACCAGCACCCACACATGCCACTGGGAACTGGGAGCTACCAGTCTTTTGCCTGGCTGGTTGCCTAGTTAGGAGGCAGAGTTGCTCTGTTTAAGAGTGCTTGCCCGGCTGGGAAGCATTGATATCCTTTGTCCTCCAAGCAGCAAAAGTCCCAGTATTACTGGCACCTTGTGTGCACTGCTGTGCTAGTACAGTTTGCTGGTAAGCTGTGTTCTGCTTGGGTGGTTTGCCTCTTGTAGCCACTTAGATTTCAGAAAGATTTTAGAGCCTTCAGAAAATGTGGAAATGCATAATGTCAATATTATTTTATTTATTATGCAATTATACTTTTATTCATTGTAAAAAATGTGCATAAAGTGCTGAGAGAGGCTAGATTTATATGCATAGGCTTTAAAGCCAGATAAAGGAAATGTAAGAGGAATACATTTTATGGCCTTAAACTGAAAGAGGGTAGATTTAAATCGGACAAAAGAAAGACATTTTTGTGATGGAGATGGTGAATCACAGGAAGGGGTTGTCCAGAGAAAGAGTGGATGCCCAATCCATTAAAAGCCAGATTGGATGGGACTTCAATCAATCTTTTCAAGTGGAAAGATATCTCTTCTTATGGTAGGGTTGTGGGCCTAGGTGATCTTTAAACTTCCAACTCAAACCTGTCTGTGATTCTGTATGTGTGCACATGGGAGACATAATCATGGCGTAAGTGCAGGTGCCTGTGCAGTCCTATTCTTCTGATACATAAAGTCAACGCTGGATGTAATGAAGTCAAATAGCCAGTGCTGATTTATTTTTTCAATGTGGCATTTAAACAACATAATTCTTATAAAATGTAGTCTGACAAAACAGTTGTTCAATGGAAATCCTCATCAATTCTGTGTGATGTTCTTCCTCTGTCTTATGCAGCCCATTGATGTCAGGTTCCTGGAAAGCAAAAAACACACACACAGAAATTGGGAAGAGGGAAGGTAATAATTTCAGGGGCCCTGCCAAAAGTTTTTGCTCTGTGTATCCAATTTTATATTCTTCATATCTCTATTATGTTACTCCCGGCTGCCTTGCAGATCATTTGCATCTCTGCACAGTGATATAAAAGGCTTCCTCATTGATTGGGTAGCTTTTTATATCTTCTCAGCACTCGTGTTTCTCTGACATACATATCTATGCAAAGTACCAGGCTTTGGAGGAGCCAGCCCTTGTAGTTCATTGCCACAAGGTAAGTCAAAACAGCACTCACACAAAATGTGGGAATGGGGACTCGTGGGGAGCATTCACCATCCTCCTGCCTGGCATCTGAAGGTTACTGCAGGCCAGAGTAGACCCAGGCAGAACAAGTCAGAGTAGTCCCCAGCTCTGCTTCCCTGTGAGCTGCTTGCCAGACAAGATCACTCCAATTCAGCTTGGGAAGCCTGTCCCGTGCCCCAGCTTGCGTTCAGGGGGGGAATGGTGGTGCTGATGGAGGAGTGCCAGTGTTAGCTGCCAGCTGGCTGCCAGAGGCGGCTTGGGATGGATGCTGCTTCCCATGGGTAGCGTGAGCTCTGCCCTGCATGGCTGTGCACAGGAGAAGCTTGTAGCAGCTGAGGATCTGGTCCTTCAAGTTAAAGGGGCTGGAATATGCATGAAGCATAAGGTGACATTTTGAGCGTCTCAGATCAGAGCATGGACATTACTGAATTTAAAATGTAACTGCAATTTCCTGACTAATGCCAAGTCCTTTTTATATTCATGTGGTGATTGTTCTTTATTCTTTAAATAGCCCATTTTGCCCAAAGGGCCAGGTGATATCTTTATGATAATAAAGGTATGTTATCCAGCACGGTACAGCTGAGGCTGTTGGCTGGTGCCAGAGCCACCTATGATCAGCTGTCCTTTTTGGTTCTCAATTAATATCATGTTTTTGTAGATTGCTTGTGATTTGCTTGAATAAGAAAAGAGACTGGGTGAAAAAGAAAAAAGAGATTCACTGGAGGCTCAGTGTTGTTGTCTTTTACTTCCTGTGGCTAAGCTGTATTATTTACTGTAGCATCTCCAAGTTTCTGACTCCTTTCAGATAACATGGAGAGTTAAATTACACCTCTGCAGAGAGTCAGCCTGTTTCTTAACATCCAGGGCTTTCTGCGGCACAGTGCACAGGATATTATAAATAAGATATTCAACAGTGATGAGATAACAAAATGAACTCATATGTTTACTATTCATTCAAAATAAATAAAAAAACTTGCACATAGTAACAGCCACACAAATCACAGGCAGGCTTTTCAGCAGAGTAAGAGCATCCCTGGAGGGGGCATTTCTTGCACTAAGGGTGAAGGTGTAGAGTACAGAACTGTAGCTGCAGCCACCCCAGGGACAGGACAACAACTAGGGGGAAGGAAGGAACCAGGAAAGAGAGTTCTGTTCCTGGGTGGGTGCCCCTCTGTCACCTTTCACCAGCAGGTTTAGGTCCTGCTGCTGCCTGGACCTTAACCCCTGAGTCCACATGGGCAGCAGCTGCAGCATGCAGCATCACCTCCCCACACTTTGTCAGAAGCAAAACGGATAGGGACTGGAGTGGTTTTACTGTTCCCAGGAGCTGTTGCTTTCGGCTCCTGCCTGCTTTGCCTATGAGCTGTCTGTAATCCCATCATTTACCTTTGGTTCTGCTAAGCACAAAAAAGGTTAGATGAGAGGCTGGAGTAATTATAGGAGTGAATCGTTATGGCATAGGAATTTGTGGAAGTGATGCTGAGGTCCTAGTCAAGAAGAGCATTTTAAGTGACATACCTGCTCATTTGCCTGAAACTAGCCTGCTTATTAAAAAAAAAAAAAAAAAAAAAGAAGAAAAAAAAAAAAAAAGGTACTGCTGCCTGCATGAAACCCAACTAATCAGCAGTTCCTAGAAAGCTTGACTTGAAAGAAAGGCGCATTTGACATCCGGATGAAAGAGGTGCACATGAATCTCAACAGGTAATGTTTTGCTATAACATCTGGGATTTGTGTGCCTTTGTCATACCTCTTTGGCACAGACCCTGCCAGCCATCTATGCTTTAAGGCCTGTAAACTATGTAAACTGGGGTTATGCTTGCAGCTGCTCTCCTTGCCGTGTCTTTTTATCCATCTCTTAGCTGTGCACAATCTGGTGTGTGACCAGGGCAAGGTACAATGAGCACCTTACTCATCTGTACTGTTTCCAACAAAAAAGCCTTCAACTAGTAGGTACTGATGCATAAAAATAATAATAACAATCAGTATAGTAGTATGATCAGGCATAGATTTAATAGGTGGGAATAGGGTCTGTATATTTGGAAAGAGCAGAGCGAAAGAGAGAAGTTTGAGGGCCTCTAGGTGATGATAGCCTGGAGATTGATGCCTCGTCATTTAAAGAGCTTGACATAGAGATTCTGGCAGAAACTGTGTAACTTTATTTTAATATTTTTCCCTGCTATAAATATGACTTGTTGTCTGATGGAATAATCACCAGAACCTGAGTAAACAACACATCTGCCGGTGATAAGCTGTTTCTTCTGACAACTCAGTGTATATCTGGATATTGCAAAATGTGGTACATTTGATGTTTGTGCAATTCTGTTTTCCTTCTGGTTATTTTTACGTGCATCTCCCTCTCTTTTTCTCTCCTGTCTACAGATGTTCGTATTCACCCCATGGAGCCTATGCCCAAAGCAAACTTGCCCTTGTGTTATTTACCTATCGACTACAGCATCTTCTGACTGCAAATGGAAGCCATGTGACTGCTAATGTAGTAGACCCTGGAGTAGTGAATACTGAGCTCTACAAGCATGTCTTTTGGGTTGTGAAAGTGGTCAAATGGATGACAGCTTGGCTATTTTTCAAGGTATGCCGTTTTTAAAATAATTTTGTTGCCATGCCCCTGCATTGTGAAAGCTGCTGTCAGCCTGGAGCAGAAGGTGTTTCAGCGTTTATAATAGTGTATGCTATTCATTGTATTTCTCTGTGGTGATGAGAGGTACAAAATCAATAAAGACAGGCTTTCCAATAAACAAGCATTTATTTTTAAATGGAGGGAGCAAGCTGTCGCAGTAGGGAAAGGGAATGCCTTTCACTGCCTGTGCCCGTGCTCTGGTTATCTCTGCCCTGATCGATCTACGTGCTCTGTGTGTGCACGGGGGCAGGATATCATACCAACATGGAGCCAGCACATGCAAAGTGTTCCTCAGAAATGACACATACATTCCCTTAATGAGAAGCAGACATGATCTGGCATGGTCTACATGTACGCAAGATTTTACAGAGAAGAAGGCAAAGGGAAGGAGGAAAGCAGCAGTGGGAGTGGCTGTACTCCAGGATGTGAGGGTACAGACCCTTGTGCTCAGCAAAGTGGGACAATTTTTAATTTGGTTTTTCATTCTAACACATGTAATGGGACTTGATTTTTTATGATCCAATCTTGATCTGCATTAGAAAACATAAAATTGTTTAATAAAGCTGATCCAGAAGTGGGACAGACTCAATTATGGGTAATGTTTTGTAGGGGTGTAAGTAGATTATTCTGAAATAAGTTTTGTTGTGTAGGTGCAATCTCCTCATGCACGCAGGCCTTAGAAGGGCTTGTGCTGAGAAAATGTACTGCTTAGAGCTCTTTCAGAAAGTAGTTTTGGATTAAGTAAATGGAACCTGATTCCATTAGAGAAAATTAAATGTCCTAATTAAAATGAAGTATTTTACATCAAGGAGCATGTCCCACAAAGCAAATTAATTTTAAACTTTGATATGGAAATATCAGTTGCTTTCATTTTAGAAATGAAACTGGAGGCTGGAAGAGTGACTGTAAAATAAGATGCAAACAAATAAACCCATATTTAAAAAAAAAAATATCTTCTGAGTGCACCTTGAATATTGCAATAAAATTGTAATAAGAATGCTTGTAATGTGTAATGCATTCTTAAAGAAGCAGACTGCAGCTTTGCCAGACCATATACATTAAACTTGTTTTGCCTCTTGTGATTGCCATTTTAAATATCAGTCTCGGGTGGCAGTATTTTTTCTTTGGGCTTACTTCACCTTGCTAATATAACAGTTTCATGTAGATCTTTAGGTTGTGCTTAGCATTTCCTCTGGAGAGAGAAAATTCTGACTAAATTCTTGTGTCTGAGAGTGAGTTTGGAGTCTCTTGTTGTTTACAGAGCTCAATCCCACCCAGTTTTATTGATGTGCCCAGGGGACATTTTTGTATTATACTGGTGATGTTTAGACACTGAATTGGATGCCGTTGAACATTTCAAATGATTTATCACAAGAGGAATTCCCATTCTTACAGCCCCAACAGCCCTGCCTCTGATAGTTCCTGGCCACTTCCTTCTTCTTTGGATGAGATACTGCTCAAAATAAATTCTGCCTTGAAATAGGTGACAGACAGACATTCTGATCTGTATAGAAGAGCAGTGCCTGTACTGCCTGAAAAGCAAATGTATCAATTTCTTTCTGAGTCAGAAAAACCTCAGGTTTGGATATCTGAATGCTTCAGTTATCAAAGTTGAGATTTTCACATTTTTGTATAACACTCAATGTGTTTTTCCCCAAAAGCCAGAGGAGAGGGAAATTCTTACTTTCTCTCTTCCTATCCTCCCTCAGACTTCTAAGTTACAGCTCCAACTTCTACTTCTTGCTTATTGCTTAGGGTTTGTATATGTGTTGGGGAGTGCTTCATCCCAGAGGCGTGCCCTATTGAGCATCATGAACAGGCAATGTTTAACTCCACAGCAAGCTCACACTGAAAGCCTGGCTGGCAATTTTAATAGCGCTCTACTGAGGGCTGTAGTATTCAGCATTCAAGCCTGTGTGAGTCTTGTTTTGGTCTCATGCATTAGGGTAAATTTCCCCTGAGAAAACAAAGAAAGCAACTACAAGAAAATTCAGTTGTCTGGTAATGTTAGCTGATAGTTGGTATGACGGATTTTTTCTCTCCTGGAATTTTGTTCCCAAGCACTTACACGAATCTTCCTTTTAGGATTATGACAGTAATGCAGTGAAAATGAGGTGGTAGCTCTCTGATCATATTGACTTAACTAACTGTTGTCACCCTGAAGAATTCCAGAGTAGGTTCTAAACGTGTACTGTAAATTGCTTCACCCATGGCCCTCGTGAGAGCCAGCACAGCCCAGACAGCTTCAGTGAGGAAGTGCATCACATCACATTCCCTCAGGAAAGAGTCAACATCTCATTTGATTTAATTCCAAAATAAAGTGGCAGAGCCCCCACAACTTTTCAATGCATTTCTGCCAGCAGTGGTCCCAGTTATGCTCAGGTCAAATACCTCCTAGAGACTGCAGCCTGGCCACCTGTGCCGGGCTGCTCCTATTTGAGGCAGCTTAACATCCAACTTTGAGCTGCCTCAAGATATTTAGGTACTTAAAGAAATAGACCTACGGTCTTCTAATAGGCCATGGTACATACGCATAATTTAATCAAAGTAATAACAGTTAAGTTTTCTTAAAACTGCAAAACATTATCTTCTAGCCTTTATACATGTCTCAGAAGTCTTGGCCAAATCAGCAATTTTTTTCTCCCCACAAGTGGCAGTGAGAGGCATTCCTGTAGAAATAAGACAGGCCAAACTAAAGGTTCTGGTCACAGTCATAAAATTTGGGAAATTGATGCCTGCCCTTTAGAAGTGATGGTTCCATTCTTTCTCAGCTCAATTCTTTCTCAGAAAAGTTATTGCATAAATTTGCACTTTGCAAATGTTTTCACTGTATTTTTCATAAACATGGACTGCACCTGTCACACAAGAGTGAAAATACATTTATTCCTCAAAAAAAAAGGAAAAATTTCTATCCCTATGACTTCCCAGTAAATAAAGCCTGATGAGCTGAAGAATGCAGTGAAGTATGTTATCCCTCAGTAATTTTTAGCATAAATTCATCTTCTTTTTGAAGAGATAAAGTCCAAACTAGTAAACACTAACTAATTAATGAGATAGTAAAAACCTAAAAAGTCATCCACTGAGCATCAAATTGCAATTTAGCTAAGTAAGCAACAGACCAGCTTTAGTATTGGGTACCATGCAAGCTGGAAACCAGGAAGTACCATTTCCATCTCAAGTATTTCTGCATCTGCTGCAGATCCTGAGTATTCATTCTTAAGCCAGATGGTCTCTGCTTGTGATACAATTAAAATGCCTTAGAGCAAAACAAAAAAGTTGATCTCATTAATGTCCAATAACAGGGACTGTTCTGCTTCATATGACTCCATTACAGCATCAAAGTAGAGACATTTGACAGATAGCAGTGTTGTAAAGTTCCACAAAACCTTGTTTATGACAAGCTTGGTGAACATGTCATTATCAGATACAGAGTATTTGGTCCTTTCAGCCGGCTCAGATTGGCATTTAGGAAGGCATTGTGGAAGGAAGGCTTTGCATCAGATCCTGTCTCAGCTGTCATTTCTAAAGACATAGTGCCACATAAGTGATTATTGACTGACAAACTGAAAATGAGTAGGATTTGTGACCCTGCCAGCCTGTAAAAATGAAGGGAAAGGCTTCAGGAGCATGGGCTAGATAGATATCAGCCAATATAAACTAATTCATTTCCTTAACCTTGTCAAAATAGGCTGAAGTTTAGTATAATTTTCCTATAACATTTTTTAAAAAATGCTTCCAGTGTGTAAGCGTATCTAGAAAACAAGATCTAAAGGAGTTGAATTCATCATTCATGCCAGAGGACATAGTCATGCAGGTCTTATTGCAGCATTTCTTATTCAAACTGTCCCTTTGGCACTGTGAATATAGTAAATTTATTTCATCCTACCCCCCAGGTGTCAGAAGACAAACACATCACCACACAATAACACCACCTGTAGAGAATGAGAGTAATTAAATCCCACAGCTGAAAGCAGCAATTCATCAGCATCAACATCTTCTGTGCATGAGAGTGTGTGGTCCTCATATAAAGCTAATCCGGGCCTTTCTCCCAAAATGAAAACTTGCAGAAACGTATAATTTGCAGTTAATTTTCACAAAAGGTTTTTCTGGTCAAAAACATAGAGTAGAAAACAGTCTACTTGAATCCAGTCCCACTGGTCTTTCTGCAGCTACCATTTTTGTACACATTGGTACAGGGATTTAAGCTTTCAGAGCCATAAGTGTCTTTTTTCCCCACCAGTTAAATATTTTTTATTTGTACAGCCACTGAATTATTCTAGGGGGAAACATGGAGTAACTGGCCTGAGAAGGCTAGTGAATAATTTACTATGAAGTTCCTAAATCCAGGTGATCTGGGGTTTTTTCTTGCATGTGAAGCCCTGGACTCGGTTAAGTATCCAGGTCCTGCATGTTGTGGGGTATATGGATGGAACTTGGCTGCTTAATTTGTTGTAACTGCTGAGCACAGAGCCTTCTGAAAACAGAGCCCTGTGTGTCTGTTTGAAGTCAGATCAGACCCCTCTAAGCACATATAAATAGCACTGGACCCTGGTCTCCACTGAACCTGTGGCTCCCCTGCATCCTTGCATGTTTTCTAAGGTCTAAGTAGTTAAAATGTTTATTTTAAGAGACACGTTGAGAGTTGTCACAGGGTGTTTTGATGGCAGGAAAAGGAAGAATTTGTATTGATGGCCTCAGCATATGGCACACAGAGGAATGTATAGGTTGCCCTACAATACATCAAAGAATGGGTGAGATTATGTCACAGTGCATCACAGCAAGTCAAGGATGTTGAAGTTCTTGTTTATAACTTACTTGGAGCAGCTGCTGGTGTGTTTATCCCTAAACCACACCCAAGCTTCCTCTTGGAGAGTGCCAGTTGGAACAGGCTGAAACACAGCCATGGAGCAGGCAAAAAGTGAAGTAGTGTGCACAGAAATCCATCTCACATCCTGTGCTTCAGTTTTAATTGTTTAATTAAAAGAAGAGAAACATCCCTTTTCTTTTTTTTTTTTTTTCCTTCTAACAGTGTGAAATGGGAAGATTGTCTTCCATCTTTCAATTTTGTTCACAGGACAGGAAAACTGTCTCCATGTCTAATATTGACTGCAGGATTCACCCTTTTTAGCCCAGGGAATAGTCTCAAGGAAAACAGGTTAAAGTTACGCTGTGCACTATGTGGTTGCCCTGTGTGAAATTGTTTTGGACTGGGAAGCAACTGAAATGCCAGAAGCTGTAGGTTTTACTGTGTAAGAAAGGGTTTATCCTTAACTCTGGTATGGTAGAAGATTGCTGATTTAACCTGAGAGCCTAGGGAGATTATTTCATTTTATGTGAAAGTATTTAAATTCAAAAAAACGAGAAAAACAGTCCCTCCATTGCTGTACTGGGGAGAGAGTAAGTAAACAGTTAAGAAATTGTGAAAATATATGAGCCTAACCAGTATTAGCACATCAGCACCTATCTTCCTGTAATCTGTAAATGGTTTCACATTCAGAAACCACAGAGTTAGTTAGGAAAGACATTTTCCATCAATCAATCTATTCCTTGCAGTACTTTCCTAAGTATTTGATTAATACCTTTGTGTGGTAATCTATTCCCAGTCGGACTTGTTGAAAATGGAGAAAACACAAAAAGGAGAATAATTTTGCTGTGGGTCAAACACACATCAAGGACTCTAGACTGATTCCTCTCAGTTTAAAAGAAGATCTCCTCAGTACCTCTAATGTAAAGAGGCTCAAAAAAGAGGCTGACAGATTGGCAAATTAGAGAAACTTGAAATTTCCACTAGACCATTAGCACAATCTTTTAAATTACAGGTTACAGTATCACACTACTGTAATTCTTCCTCATACATTAGAGAAATTCTAAGTCAATAACCATGTTCTTAAAATTCAGTTTTCTTCTGGTCAGGTAGTATAACACTGCTTGTAGACTTGAACCCACTGGCAGAAGAATACAGAGATGCCACTTATCTTTCTCATCAACATATCTCTCAGAGAAAGGACAAAAGAGAGAGGAAACAACCACAGTCCCAGTGAAACGACCCCTTCAGCAAGGGCAGGAACAGGAGTTGCAGGAAATTTCTCTCTTCCATGTGAATGAGTTGCGAAATAGAATTAAGGAGAAAGACCTTGGAAAATCCTCCAAATGAGCTTATGGCTGAGCAGCAGTTTGGAATTAAAATAAAAAAGATGAAGAGGAGTAGATTGTGGAGAGTACATATTCAGGTATATTTTATATATATATTCATATATTTGCATATATATATATATATATATATATACATATATATATATATATAGTCCATCTAAATGCCTCATTGCTTTGCTAATTATGAATTATGTGTCCCTAACAAAAAAATGCTGATAAAATTTGTATTGCAGAGGCACATCATCTAAAGACCCTACTTACTACAGAGGAAAATAATTTTAGGAGATTTTGGGGATCTACAGGCCCTCCTTTTCCCCTCTCTGAATATGACAGTCTGTAAATTACCAGTAATTGGAGGAGACTGAAAAACCTTTCAGTGTGAAGTAAGGAAATTCTTCCATGAACAATACAGACACAATTTTTTGTAGTTTTCCTGACCTTTCAAAAGTTGACATAAAATGTCAGGTTTTAACAAGAAGCTGGAAACATCCCTTTTTCTAGAGGTCTCAGGCATCTATGCCTGAAAGTCACCTCTGACAGATCTGAAGTAGGAATGGCAGCATCAGAGGTGTGATTTCCTCGTGGTCACTGCTACTACAGGACCTGTCTTATCCTAAGATAAATATCTGCAGTTGGACAGCTGAATTAAGTTCTTCAAGTGCCAGTTTATCCCTGTAAATGACAAAGGGGTCCTCTGGTGATTAGCTCAGCTGTAGATATCTCTGCTGAATAAAGGTTTAAAGTCGGTTAAGATGAATCCTTTCCAAAGGTTTGCAATGTTAAATTTTTAAGTTTGTTTGTTTTTTTGTTTGTTTGTTTGTTTTTTTTTTTTAATGAGCTGATGATGGTAGGACTTTGGATGTGTAAAAGAGAGAATAGGAACTTTAAAGGTGTGTTCTTAGATCTGGGGCACAAGAAATCTACTATCAAGCTGGTTTTGCAAATGGCAGCTCTAAGGTGTTAGACCATTTCCCATATAAGTGGGAAATACGCTCGTGGGCAGCTACAGATGAGGAAATCCCAGTCACTTATGAAATGTATTTCTCATATATGTTTATAACCGATTGTGTGCCTTCACTACAGCAGCCACGGGTGAGGAAATCCCAGTTACTTAAGAAATGTATTTCTCATAAGTGTTTACGATTCATGTTGTGCCTCCACAGTTTATCATCCAGATATCACCAGGCATTTACATGGGTAAATTACACGGGTAGTTATGTGTACTCCCTGTATGTATTTATAACAGCCTAATGTTTGTAACAAGAGTGAACCATGGGAAGCAAGCACCATCCACTATTTGAGATGAACTGGAAACAGTAAACACCTTTTTTTTTTTTTTAATATACTAGGATCAGCCACCACCCAATTTGTGAGTTATGAAAACTTTCAGTTCAGAAGTCACATGAGTAGTTCAGGCTTTAGTAATGACTATAATGATTATGATTGCAAGCCACAAACTTCTGTGCTGCATTTTAGAAAGACTACTGAGATACTACAAAATGTAGTTCACATGGTTCTTTTTGTTCTCATTATGTTCTGAGCTAAATACTTGGGATTTGGTGAATTTTAGTAGGTAAACACAAGAAGGGAATTTGGTTTAGTGCCTCTAGTCCTCATTTTTTCTAGAAGGAACCTGATCCTAGATGTGGCTCAAGCACATCATGAATACAATCTCTCAAGAGCTAGTGGTTTGTGTGCATTATTACATATTTAAACATTCTGTTTAAATTGTGTCTTTGAGTCTCTTCATGGCAAATGACTACATCTTTTTGGTGCCATCTCAGTGCTGGGGAAAGCAGAAGTAACCACAGGGTTTATGTTGCCACAGACCAGGCACTCTGCAGGAAATACAGAACATATGCAGAAGAGGATTTGGATGAAACCAAAGCAATGTGCAATAAAACAAGAACAAACTTGGACAGCTTATCAGGGATGGAATCAATAGTGGTATTTATTTGGCCCCATCGTGCTGACCTACTTTTCTGTCACTGGAACAGGAAGGTGCTGCTGCTCCTGGTCCTAGGCTCAGGCATGGTCTGAAAACCTGAGTTGTTCTCCATGTCTTTTAATTGCTCATCAAAATCTTGGAGCTAGCCACCAACAACTTACAAGCTTAACTTACTGTCTTGTCAATATTTTACTTAATTTAGTATATCTGTAACTTTTGGAATGAGAAGCAGGGGCCAGAGTTGGTGCCCTGTGCCTTGCAGCCTGTTTTCCCAGGGCTTTGCTGTGAGAGGCACTGTGCACTCCAGCTGTGTCACATCCCTGCAGTCAGCAGCACTATCCTGAGGCTGGCTGTGTCTCAGGAAGAGGCTTATTACTCAGTATTGTTGCCTGCCAAGCTCAAGATGCAAAATTCAGTCTTCCACAGTCTGTCACTTGTTGTATATGATCCTAGGATGATTTAAAATGTAGAAAGAGAAAAGCTGTCCTGTTGTTTTTGGAGCTCAGAATGTTGAAAATAAACTGATACAGACTGTGAGTATATTTAGGTGCCTCCCACCTGGAGTGCTGCATCCAGCTCCGGGCTCCCCAACACAGGAAGCACATTGAGCTGTTGGAGCAAGTTCAGAGGAGGGACACCAAGAAGATTAAATGGATGAAACATGTCTCCCACAAGGAAAGGCATAGAGAATTAGTATAATTCAGCCTGGAAAAGGAAAAACTTCATGGTGACCTAACTGTGGCCTTCCAGTATCTGAAGGGAGCTTGCAAGAAAGACAGACAGAGACATTTTTTTTTTTTTACAAGGACATGTAATGACAGGTCAAGGGGAAATGGCTTCAAACTGAAAGAGTACATTTAGTTTAGATATTTTTAAAATTTTTTAGCGTGAGGGTGGTGATGTGCTGGAACACATTGCCCAGAAGAGTTGTGGATGCCTCATCCCTGGAAGTGTTCAAGGCCAGGCTGAATGGGGCTCTGAGCAACTTGGGATAGTGGAAGGTGTCCCTGCCCATGGAATGTGTGCTGGAACTAGGTGATCTTTAAGATCAATTCCAACCCAAACTATTCTGTGATTCTAAAAATTATTTAGGAAGGACTCTATGGGGCAGAATACTTGTTTTTTGTGTCAGGGCTGTACATTGTCCAGTTGCAAAGGCTGTTTTTATAACTGCCCAAGCTGTGAAGGTGGCCTGGTAATTTTTCACAGCTCTCATACATCATGACCAGTAACAAGAAGCTAGGTCCCCACTTTCCTTTGCACATGAAATGATGACTTCCATCATTAGGAAGTTTGTGGTACTTCATCAGTGGCTTTATATGAGTGCAGCGGATCCGAACCTGCTAAAGAAGTAAATAAGATCTGAATATAAAGGCATCCAGAATCTTACTGCGTATTCTTCTACCAAGGATTATCTGATTTGATTTGATTTCTTATCCCCTGTGTGGAGTACTGTTCTTTTGTAAAGCATGTAAAACATGTCTGATCCTGCTCCTTAGAGGTTCTCCTTGATCTGGGGCTGGCCTTTTATTTTTCTTGCCTGGTTTAGGTTTGTGGCACGTGTGTCCTATTTTATACGCCTGTTATCTTGGGAAGTGGATTAAGGCTGGCACAGATACACTGAACCCTAATCGCTTTAGAGGGCCTGCAAATCTCCAGAGGTAGTAAGTACTTCAAATGTTTAAATTACTAGGTTTAACTGATGTTGCTTGAAATCCATTCAAGAAATCTGGAAGACAGGAAGCAGGGCACTTTGCATAGGGTTTTTTTTAATTACCCTGTTCACATTATTTTATATACTCTTAGTTCTCAGTCTTCATTTTGGTGGCGTTTTTTCTCCTCATTGTGAGGAAAGCCTTGAGCACTATTTTTGAGGCAAAATATATCCATAACCCAATATCTTGGCTGTACAACTTCTCCCATGAGAGTTTTGACCCACTTTTTATAGTTCTATGTTAAAGGCAGATTGCTGGTGTCATTATTTCCAGCTTTTTGAAAAAGTGATAAAATATGAAATGTGTTTGTGCTCGGGAACCTGGATTTGTCATCTCCAGGTCACTACACAGTGGTTTACCCAGAGGAGCCAAGGGACTTATAAAGAATCTCTAGTGCTCAGAAGCAGCACTTGTACATTTGATGTACAATCTGTCACATGCTCTCCTGGCTGGAAAGAAAGAATTTGTAGTGTTAGAGTCATTAGGCTTTGTAGACGTGAGCAGGTACCGTCCTGCTCAAGGTTGGAACCAATGCTGTCACTGTTATCATAAAGACAACACACCTTTTGTGAGCTGGTTAAATTTGACTCTGTAGAAGCTCTTGGCAATTTCTTTTTCTTCTTTTTATTGTCAATTTATATCATGATATCTAGCAATAGTCTCTAATCAAACAGGAATGAGAATGCTTTTAGTGCAACTCTTTACTCAAGACAAGAATGAATTAAAGTGAAGTGACTAGAAATGTATTTATTTTGAGAAACTGAGAAGGAAATAATAAAAAAAAGAAACTTGCTTCTAATCTTTGAAATCATACTCTGGGAAAGGCTTCAGTACGGTAGCTGTAAGAAGAGTGTTTTTATGATGGAGTTTAAATAGGTTTTGGAGAAGAGGCTCAGCTGATAGGTTATCTGCAAAATTAGATCAGAGATGTCCCATGATGGATTGTTCCTTCTGAATTCTTTTAGTATTTAGAATCCTTTTTTTTTGCCCGAGGTTTACTTGTTTTGATCCCATGCTGAAAAGAAAAAAGAAATCCAATAAAAGAATACAAAAGTGAAGATTTTGCAATAAACTTCCATTTTGATTTTGAACTTGTTGAATACCTAGCAAATCTTTGGTGAAGATGTGCCATTTCTTCCACTAGCCCCCATCCTTGCCTTTTTTAACAGTAGTTCTTCCAGATTGCTGAGAGCTGTGTTGAACTGTCCAACAGTCTGGTTCTTGCTTTTGGTTACAGGAGAAAAAGGGAAGATGACAGCTGTGGATCAGCCTGGAGAGCCCTCAATGAAAAAGATCTTTTATGGACCTGGTCAAGAAATCAGTGCATGCTCTTAAAAAAGTAGCCAAGATAAATTGCAAATGGAGCTGTAGAGATAACTGACATACCCATGCAGTTGCTCTGTAACCTGGGTTACAGAAGAGCTTTTCACAATTTGGTCAATGCTCAGGAGACCCCTCCCAGCAGAGAGGCTGGGCAACCATGGGCCACAGTGTGACCCTTGAATGAGAGATCAAGGCTTCCCCTGTTTCCAAAGACAGCTCAAGGTCATTGTCTGAGCCCTTCAATCAGACAATGGCCTTGTTTGCATCTAAAGTACCTTCATGACTAATGCTGGGGAGCCTTGAAGTCCTGCTGGAAGCCAGGTGAGGAGCTGAATCCAACTGAGTGTCCAGAGTAGAACAGCTGGAGCTAGAGAGGCAAAGATTTCCATTTCTAAAATGACCCGAACAGAGTTTGGTTCAGGATTTTTTCTAAGAGAAGGAAAGTTATTCTTACATTCCCCTTCTGTGTGCAGCTCTCCTTGACCTGAATTGGTGTTTTCACTGCTACTTGCCAAATTTTTCTTATGGAGAAATTATACTACATGTTTTAAAATTTTTAAAAATCACCTTTTTATTTGTTTGTTTTCTGATTTTGTGGCCTTTTGAATTTAAACCATGGTGTGATATTATAGGCAGGTCAAAACTGTGCTTGATCTTTCTTGGGTGGGTCTGTCAAACCAAAGTAATAGACTTGCTGCAGACTACTGGTCTCAGATTTATTATGAGAGCTAAAATATGTCAGTGCTCCAAAAGACTGAGTAAAAATTTTTACCCCAAAATGAACGAATGTCTAGATTTCAAAGTAAATCCTTTGGATTATACAGAAAATTTGAACTGTCAAGAAATAAATGGTATGGTGAACTGAAACATAGGTCTCAAGATGCCCTCAATTTAGCTGTATTTCAGTAATCTCTCATTCACCTTTCGTTGCTGTCAGTGGCCTGTAGGGTTTTTGTTATATTTATGATGGAAATATCTGTCAATGAATCCTGTCACTGAGATGCATGTGGTTTTGCCACCTCAAGGAATTATTAAACGCTGCATAGTGTCTGTGGTAAAGACTACATTGCTAGGTTATTTCTACTACCAGATGTTTATTCATGTAAGCTTCTTTCATGCATAAAAAATTCTTTATTTTTTATGTGTGGTAGGTGAAAGGTATTGTTGTTAAGCAAGTGTATATAGTTTTATTTCATGTTTTTCCATGTTTTCACTATCAACTTGTATTTCTGTAAAACTTTGGATGACAGTAGGTATTCATTAACAAAATTTTGTAAGTATCACTACAGTTACTTTGTGCCTTTATCGCAGAAAAATAGATGTACCTAAAATTCAATAGACTGAAGTATCTTTCATGTTTTGGTGTCCCTTTGCTTAAATTTGTGGAGACTAGATAATTATCATGCTAAAATATTACTTACTTTCAAGTACAGAACTTTTTAATACACAAAATTATATTGATAAAATGTAATTGTCTTTTTAATAATATACTAACCAAAAATGTAACCTACTATAGGTTTACAAGTTAAACAGTTATTACTAAGTAGTTTTCAATAATGTTCTCCCACTCTTAACCTTACTCATCTGGAGTACCTAAGGATTTTAGGAAGGATAGATAAATAACCATAAGAAAAATGCAAACAAAGCACTGAATATTTTGGAAGACTGCAAGATCCTTTTAATTTGATCTGCTGTTTGTTGTTGTCACTGTAGATTACGGATGACAACATCTGCAACTGTCCTCCAGTAAATATACTTTTGAATTAGAAGAAAGGGCAGAGCTGCTAGTGGTCAGTTAACCTCCATTGCAAGTGTTTAAAACACCTCTTCAGCAAGGCTCTTAATGATGAAATACATAGGGCTGGCTTTTCTGACAAATCGTGGAATGAGATCGATGATTGTAACCTTTTCTCTAAATTAAACTGGAAAACCAGGAGCCAGCAGGGCTGCATGCTCAGGGCTTTGGAAGAGCAGCTCCTTTCCTGCTCATCACCCCATAAATACCTTTTTATGTTTATTTTTAAATTACGTGACTATATTCTATACTGTGCTCTCATCTCTATTTCATTAAGCCTACTTCATCATTTATAGTTTTGAAATAGTTATATTTTAACTTATTTAATGTAGCAGCAGTTAGCTCCAGCCAGAGCACTGCCTAGATTTTATTTCCTTTTCAACAAAAAAGTAAGCTTTCCAAGATTGAGCAGCTCTCTACTACTTGCAAATGAGGTGTATGCAGAGAAAATTTTCAATCTTATTTTATAGTTTCTCATACTTGCCTAAATAAAAGGAAAACATTACCCTGAGTGAGCTCTTTGGAAATGAGTTTATATTTTCAGACAATGAGTTAAAGAGCATACTTAGCTTGGCTATTTATTTTCCCTTAGAGAAATATGTTGTGTAAAGATGTATACCTCAGTGCTATTTTCTCTCTTGATTTCTCTTTGTGGTTATGTTTGTTATTTGGTTATTTTTTACTGCTGTGGTCATCTGAAAATATTTGTAAATTCTTCATAATACTCATTTAGACTAGGAGAGGAATTTCCCTGATTTTTCAAGAGCCAAACCACTTTTCCTCATCTTATTACATTAGTAATTAAAAATGATTGCTGTTTTCTTATGCAGAAGTGTAGCAATACACCCAAATATGTTTCTAGTCACAGCTGGGCATTTATTCTTTTGAAAATCTGTCCCTCCTATCAGGTGCTGCTGGTAACTGCTGTCAGATGTTTGAGTAGCTGTGCTCTGATGGCAGGCATGTTGTTGTTTCAATTCCTTTTCTAAGCAAGGACCAGATGTTTGTTCTGGGCTAAGCAGAATTGATTTGCAATTAAAAGCTCAAGTAAAGGAGTGTCATATCAGGCTGTAAACCAGCCATAGCTAAAGACACGTGTGAGTCAAAAAGAAAAATGTGAGGGCCAGTGGTAATCATCTTCTTCACTGCCCTGTCCTTCTTGAATATTTGTTTATGCAAATGAAGAACAGGTGGGTTGTTCTCTCCCCTATGTTAACAGAAGAGAATTCAATACCTTGGACTGTTTCATGCTTTTCCCTTGCTCTACACAGAAATAACAATAAAAACAAGGCAAAGGGCTATATTTAGAGAATTAGGCCAATAGCAATTCATTGGTTCCCTGTAGGAGCCAGTGATAAATCTGTGTCCTTGGGACACTTCAGTAAGCCCTGAGGCTGGTGAGCACACCAGCTCTGACCACCTCATGTACTTCCAGTTGCTCTAGTAGTAAAAAAAAAAAAAATTGCAGGCAGAAAAAGCAACTGGGAAGACTCAAAAAAATGGTACTCCAGCAGAGTTATACTGGACCTTTGAGAGGTGATGTCTTGATCGTTTTGTGACAAAAAATGTCTTATGCAAGAAAGAGCTTTGCACGGAATCCCATGGCTACAGTGCTCCAGTAATAGCCATGCCACTGCTAGTAGTTGGACTTATCCATCAGAAGTCTAGCTTTTACATTTTATTTTAGTTGTCATCAATATATTCACACTAACCTTTAATATATTCACAGAATAACAGGCAGGAAAAATTACACTGGGATTGAGGAAAAAAGACAAATATCGCTGAAGAAATTTTAAATAACGTGCAGATCTCTAATGGGCATTGATTCATGTGCTTCGTGGTGTCAATAATTGTTTGTGAATTGCAGTAATTTTTTTCCTCTGAACAGAGCATTACTCCTGAAATGCAATCATTACCTAATGATTGGCTCTGTAGTTATTTTCATGCATCAGTAGTGCCAGTAACAAATTATCAACACTTATTTTACACCAATGTATAAGATCTGTACATTGTTCACCAACAAGTGAAAGGAGTCTTTAAAAAAAATAAGTATATATATATATTATTGCAGAGACCGCATTGACATTTTTAGTAGTCAAAAGTCTTAGTATAAATGGGAAAAGTTTTGAGGTCTCATTTGGGTTTTTAAGGGTTCTTTTGATCAGGGCAGTGTAAATGTCCTGCTGTATCAGGACAAGAGTGCAATAAGAAGGACAAATTTGTCATTGTTTAGTGCTAATGTAATTTCCTGTTTTCCCTACTGTATGACTCTCCATTTAATCTCAATTGTTGTAATGTGCTACTTTTTGATTAAACGATGAGAGCTGAAATTCACCAAGGAGAAAATAATTAAAACTATTTGTTTCACAGACTGTCAGCAACTATTAGGGAAATTAAATGTATTTTTCCCTGAACCATGTTACAGACTTCGCAAAGTTCACAATCAGTTGGAATCCTCTTTTATTGAACACAGATTTAAAAGCAAAGGTCAGTTATGTTTTGGACACCAAGGAGTTTATGCAATTAATGAAAACCAAACATTTAGATTATTTTAATATAAAAATCGCGCTGCATGGAGACTCTTGCTTTTTGCCTGTGGCACCCTTATAGCCACATCAGCTCAGCAGATCTGCAGAGTTAAGGGGGCTTTGCAGCTTGTCCCTGCAGCTGCAAGAGTGTCCCATGCCCTGGTAAGGGCCAAGCAGCAGTAGGGATTGTGGCTGATGCTGGTGGCTGGAGACCGGCCTTGCTCGCAATCCTTTACTGCAGCCCCACGTGTCCAGCAATGTAACATCCTGTCACACCACTCTTGCTTCAAAGAGGAGCCTTGTGGTCTGACCTGCTCTAGACGTTTGGCATTGCTTCTGGACCCACCATTTCAGATTTTTCAGATTTGGCTGTGTCAATGTATGGACAAGGATTCACCTAGTATTTTCCTCTCCTTATTCTACTAATAAGGCCTGTGCTCCCTCCTTTGTTTGCATCACAGATTGTAAATACTAACTAGCCCAGGAGATCATGCTTTGAAGTCTGCTTTTTACCCCTTTTTGGTTTCTGAAGGGCTCAGTGACATGGATGGTGATATGCGGAGGGTGAGTGGTTGGTGCTGCACTGGGAAACCCTCCTACCCTGAGCCCCTTCCTCCTCCGCACGGCATAAGGGATCTGAGCCAGTGGGGTAAGTGGCACACTGATGTAGAAGCCACACTCAGTGAGGTTGCAGCAAGGGCCTGGCAAGAGGCATTTAGGAGATCATGAAGAAAAGGGAATGAAAAAGCACTGGGACTATCAGAGAGATAGTTGTGGGACACAATGAAAAGCAAGTGGAGAAATGGAAGTAAGTTTTGTCTGCAGACATGCTTTGCATACCACCTAGAGAAACAGAACCTAATCTTGATTGGAACAATTCAATTCCACTGTGAAGTACATGTTAAATAACAATAGGCGGCTGCAGAGCTGTGCAGACTTGCAGGTGAAGAGCAGAATTTTAAGCAAGTGGCTGTGCAGGCAGGAGAGGCAGAAGGGAGGGCTGGGATAGCAGCTGGCAATGGTGTTCAAGCTCTGCTCAGACCTCAGCCTGTAATTTTACGAGTTAAAAGCAGTTGCTTAAACCTTAGCACAGTTCTGCATTAATTGAGTTGGAATTTTTCCTGGGAAGCAGAAGTTTAATCATCTGGAGCTTTGCTGTTTGCAGTGTATCACCTCAAGTGAGCGAGTGACTGGATGTGGGGGCTCATTGATTAAACTATCAGGGCCAAAGGACATGCGTAGCAAAATGGCATTACCAAAGAGTGTTGTTCAATATTCAGCTTCCTAAATAAAGTGAATTATTTCAGCACCAGATGGATCAGTAAAATGTATTCATCAGATCACAAAACCTCACAGTATTTGTTTCCCATTCTAAACAACTGATCTAACCTTTATGTCAAAAAGCCCTATGAATTCCAGAGCAACAGGAACTCTCCTGGAGAGATTAATGAAAAGGTTAATTTTCCATGTTTAATTTTGTCTGTCAATAGTTCTGTGAGAGCAAGCCTCTGGGCTATGGCTACCTAAGCCCTGAATTAGTCCAGTACCAAAACACCAGTCAGAAAATCAGACAGGAGCTACCTGAAGATGAAATAAAAGGAATAAGAAAACTTTCAGGAAGATTTTTGGGATTTTTAATATTCATGCCCCTCAACTCCTTTTTTTTTTTTTTTTAATAGATTATTGAGGAAAGACTTTGGTGTGAAAGGGATTAAATGGTTTCCTCCTTTCCAGTTTTTCATTTTCCTGTTTCAGTTAATGAGATTTTACCATTCACTATGGATCTCATTCTTGGAATTTGAACGAATTCTTCCTTCAGCAAAAGCCGGGACAGTCAGTGTAGTCATTCACTCAGGAATGGGGTACACTGTGTCACCTGTACAGCACTGTGACACTTCTACTGTGACTTCTGCCATCCAGAAAAGGAAACAAAAACATGGCAAGGGCCACATATCTGTTACCAAATAAAATCCTGGCCTTTGCAATGGATTCACTTTTCTTTTTTCTTTTTCTTTTTTTTTTTTAGTTCATTTGCTGCCTTACCTTAATGAAGGTTTACAGAAACCCCTTAGAAATAAGCCTAGGTATTAAATTTAACAACTTCAGTGGATAGTATATCTGGGTATTTCTACTTATGAGTAATTAACAATTTTACGTACATGCCCTTTCATGCCTTCCTTTATCTGTTCCACTGGCAAGAACTGGCACTTGTTTTTCCTTTAGCAGCCCTGCAAATGAATAGCTGTATCACCTCTCCATAGGCTTACACACCCCTCTGCATTATGAGTGCCAGCCTGCCCTTCTTTCAGGTCATTTAGCTGATTGGATGTGACGAACCTAAACTCTTGAGGTAATTGTTTTCATGATGAAAGCTTTTTGCTTTCATTTCAAACCTTGGGAAACATTTGTGTGGCTGTGGGGTCTGTGTATTTTCTCTCTGTACAATGAGCTCTGCAGTTAAACATAGGATGCTTCAAATCTTGTCTGACATAGTTTTAGAGACTTATCTCATTGAAATCAATGGCACTCTTTGCTTGTCTAAGGTTATACATGTTCTTTGGGTCTCATCTGAATTTAAGCCTTTTTGGATAGTAAAGAGCCCTGGGGTTGATTGATTTAAACAAAGGGATTTAAGTTACAGAGCTTAAATTCACTTTCAGTCTACACAATAAAAACCTGGATTTGAATAATCAGATTCAGTCCTCCTTTGCATTTGCATTTTTAGTTATTTTGTTACAAACAAGTTGATTCTGGATGGTTAATAAGCATTCAGATATGTGAATTTGCAACTGAATGTAGTCTTTGCCTTTAAATGTAGAAGTTTCCTTGGGTAACAGAGGATAAGCTATATAGACAGCTCCACAATTGTATGGTTGCAGAATCTATCCCTTATTTCTTGACTTTAGCAATCTGATAGCATCGTGATAGAAAATGGGAAATGGTAGTTCTGTTTACAAGATTACTTATTTTTTAAAATTTATTTTTACAAGCTGCTTCCTGATAAAAAAGCATTTAATTAAAATGAAGAGAACTGTAATTTTTCAAGGATTTTATTACTTAAACAGAAAAGCCCCAAACTTACTGGGCAAAATCGAGAACGTAAAATCTGTAATTACTTATTTGAACTAACTAACTATCTATTAAATAGATACAATTAGAAACTCAGAGCCACTCTCGTCTAATTCCAGTCTTCCACTAAAATAACTATAGAAAATAAGTCTAGTCTTCTTGTTTTCCATCTTTATGGTATCTTACTAGGGACAGATATAAACTAACACTCTTGTCTATATCTTTTTGGTTTATCATTCAAGATTAAATGATGAAATTGCCAGCAACTGGAATTATGTGAAACAAATTTCCAGAATAAGAGTCATTCCCTCTCCACTTTTATCTGTCTTTCAGTTTTGGGCTTTCTCCTCTCAGTCTGGGGAATATTGTCAAGGTATAATTTAAGCACAATAACTCTATAAAAAACAGAAATTCAGAGCAGCTGGGACATGGACAGTGCTAAATGGTTGTTCTGGTTTGGGCTGAGATAGAATTAATTTTCTTCTCAGCAGCTGGTAAAGTTTTGGATTCAGTATGAGAAAAATGTTGATAACACACTAAGAGGTGTCACTAAGTGATGCTTGTGCTAAACCAAGGACTTTCCAGTTTCCTATGCTCTGCCAGTGAGGAGATGCACAAGAAGCTGTGAGGTAGCATGGCAAGGACAGCTGACCCAGACTGGCCTGAGAGATATTCCACACCACAGAACATCATGCTCGATGTATAAGCTGAGGAGAGGTGGCCAGGAGTCATTGATTGCTGCTCAGGGGGCCTCAGTCAGTTGGTAATGAGCAATTATGGATTTTATCTTTTTCTGACTCCCTTCCCCATCCCACTGGGGGATGGGAGTAAATGGCTTAATAGCCAGCTGGGATTGACCTGCAACAATGGTATTTGGTGACCTGCTTTAAACTCTTTTCTTCCCAGCAGCTCAGGGACAAGGAGGCAAAGGCTGAGACCCAGGGTGAGGATAAGCACTGCAAGGTGAAGGTCTCTTTTTCCATGCAGCAACTTTGTGTGGAGCAGACCCATCAGCAGGATGTATTACAGCACCTAGCATGCCACTGCAATGTACACTTAAGAAATTTGGGAGAAAGTGTACTTCTGCTTTCATCTCTCCCATCTTCCCAGACATACTTTCATCTTGCATGCTACTAATGTGTAGATGTAGCACCCTGTAGCCATTTTGAGTTAGTTTGTGCACCTCACTTGTTCTGATCCTCATCTTTGGCAGTCCAGGCACATGTCCTGCCTGAGTCCTGGGGAAGAAGTCTTCTCTGCTGACCTTACCTGGTGATCCAGGAAAGGCTTTACATTTTCACACCTTCTTTTTTCAGGAGGTGCCTCCAGTAGGAAACTTGAGAAACAGAGGCTGTCAGCCACCCTCTCCCAGCCCTCCTCCTCCTGGCTGAGTCCGCAGCTGGAAATAATCCTGCTGTTGTTTGGGGTGCAAAATGGGGCTTGTAGCAATTTAAAATAGAAGAGTCTGTGAAATAGCTGCTGGCTTATGTAATTTCAGGTTATTTAATTTTGTCTCTGTTCTGAACAGTCTTTATGCTTTTTGATCTCATCATAGTTCATAAAGGTTTTCTATATTGTGGTTTTCTTTTAAATATTTAGGAATTCCATGCCCATCCTGAGTTCTTATAATACTTAAAAAATAAATAACACTCATTATAAGAAAGTTGTGAAGTGGGAGATGTGTCAGTTTCTATTTTCTAACAAGGGATAACAAGATACATGACTATTAAATAAGTAAAAAAGTAGAGATGGTGGTAGGGGGCTACAAGCTAGAAGTTGCCATATATATTATTCCCAAAGTCTTATGTTTTCACCAAAACCCAGAAAAGATATTTTACTTTGCATGAGCAGGGAGGTAATAATTTATTCAGAGGTATATGCACTCAGGAGCATTGTCTTCACCACCTGAAGCCTTGCTGTGTCTCTTGTTCTCTGGGGCTGCTAAAAATGCAGCTACCACTTCAAACACAAATACTTCTGTGAGCTTTGCTCTGTTGTTTTGATTGCCAAAATCTGTCTTCTTTAAAAGAATTCAAGAAACTAAAGATTACCTATGTACTGGTGTAAGACAATGCATTGGAAATTTAAGCTGGAAGTAAACAAATAAATTGTGTGTTTTCCTCAAACACAGGAAAAGGAGTTACAGCCTAGTGCACGAGGCATCAGGATCAGGATTTAGGAGATTCATTCTTTCTCCATATCCTCTGACCTGCAATTTGCTTCGATAAATCTCTGTGCATCTCTGAATAGAGGTGTTGCAGAAAATTCCAGATAATGTGAGGATATCCAGGACAAGTCTCAGTAATTTAACTCGGGCATCCTCAGCAAAAGACAGCTGCAGGACATCACCTGGTTTCCAGAGAGCTCATTAACCAGACAGAGTGTTATGCTCCCAGAAGAGGTTTCAGTATTTTGTGAAATACATGTACTTTCTCAGCTCTCTCTATCTATTATTGCCTGTCTTATTTCCTAGACACTGGATGTTCCAGCAAGTGTCTCTGGTTGGATGTTTATGCAATGTCTGGGGCAGCAGACTCCTGTCTGTCAAATTTTGCACACTGTTACTGAGCTGAGCAAGGTAACAAGTGTAATGTGATTTCAGTACAGCAATATCTCAGTTCTGACTTTGAAGGCATTGCTGTCTGCTGCAGAGCAAGCTTAGGGATCAACCTCTGGGCAAAATAATATTCCTCAATGCACTTGACAAAATGAATAAAGAACTCAGTTATGATTAATGACTTTGACCCAAAGTTTCAAGTCTCTGCTCATATTCAGTCATGTAAAGTTGGGTTCTTGCTTCTGTTTCAAAATCACATAAAAGTGAACATTGTTCTTTTAGTTGTCCATTCAATATCACAGAAAATACAGGGTATGGATCCACAAACACTACTGCTCACTTTACCTATGTTATGTTGCACTTCTAACCTGAGAGAGATTCAGTTTGAAATTAAGACACACAAATATAATTTTATTAATTCCACATATATATATATATAATATGAATTCCATATATATGTATATAATTGATTATAATATTTATTATTATTATTATTTATAATACCTAAAAGTGAGTTCACTTTTGGAGCTGCTCCTTGAAATCAGTGGAATTTTCTACAGAGTAGCCTAGAAAGTTGGCCAGCCAAGAGGAGCTTCATTCAGCCACCTGAGAACAGAGTTATCTCATGCTATTTGACATGACCCATGATGTCCTGTTGTGGTTTAACACCAGTCAGCAACCAAGGCCCATGCAGCAGCTCGCTCACTCCTAACCAGTGGGTCTGGGGAGAGAATAGAAGGGGTAAGAGGTAGAACACTCATGGGTTGAGATAAAGACAATTCAATAGGGAAAGCAAACACTGTGCATAAAGCAAAGGAAAACATGGAATTGATTCTGTGCTTCCCATGGGCAGACAACCATCTCCAGGAGAGGATCCCATCATATGTGATGGTGACTTGGGAAGACAAACAGTACCACTCCAAACATCCCTTCTTCTTTTTTCCTCCACTTGATATACTGGGCATGATGTCATATTGTTTGAAATACCTCTTTGGTCACTTGGAATCACCTGTCCCACCTGTGACTCCTCCCAACTCCCTAAGTTCCTTGCCAGCATGGCAGTAAAAAAAGCAGAAAAGGCCTTGCATCTGTGTAAGTCCTGCTCAGCAACAGCAGAAATATCTATATTATCAACTCTGTGTTCAGCCAAAATCCAAAACACAGCCCCACACCAGCCAGAAAATAAACTCTATCCCAGCCAAAAGCATCTCACCTGCTTAGCCTGAAGTATCTGCCTTAGAAGAGGGTTCAGAGTCATGGCTGCTGCCTTCCTTCCTCAATAAAACTTTGCTCATGTTTTGAATCTGCAACAAGACTCATCCCATGGCTTCAGAATAGAGCTACTTGGCCATTTTTCAGCAAAACTGATTTATCAGAAGGCATACTCTGATAGAAAACCAATTAAAACCTTTTACCACCAACTCTATTAAAAGATTAATGGGAAATGAGGCGTTTGGATCTGTGCACATGCCTGCTTCTTGGGTTCCCCGAGACAATCTTTTGAGGACAGTTCCTTTCTTTCACAGTCTACTTTATCTACAGGCAGCCCAGCCATGGGCTCATGTGAAGATAAGATGGGACTTCCCAGCCTCTCTGTGTACCTGCATTTTTTTTAAGTTCTTTCCAGAAAATTTGCTTTCAAAAGAAAAGGAGATTCATTATTTGATACTCTCTGTGTCTGTTTACCAGTTGTCTCTGCTTCTATTCTTTCAGTATCTTGTGCTCAGGGAAAACTTCTCTTTTTCCCTGAATAGTCATGAATTATTCAGATAGTAGAAGCTCCTTTCCGTCCAAATTTTGATACATTTTTAATGTGAAAATTGCTTTGTGTTCTTAATTCATCAAAGTTTCATCTTTTATTATATATTTATATCTTTGATTAAGAAATTATTTCTCTGTGGCCACAACACTGTCAGGAGAAAGGCTTCGCACTCCAAGCCATTTCTGCTATTTCTGTCAAAGAAAAAATCTGAAGTATTTTATTATGGAATGAATTTATCTCATTGCCACAAGTTGGGGATTGAAGAAAAATTAATTTGGTGGTGCTGACTGGGTATCTAGGGAGAACTATATTCAATAAAATATCTCTTTCTAGTCTATTATCAAAGCAGAAATTGAATAGAAATAGCATAATAGCAAGCTACATATGAATAAATAGAAGGAAAGAGAGAAGGTATAAGGAAACCAGCGCTTTTGAGTGAAGGCAGAGATTGCTGAAAAGCTATGCTGCCACAGTTCTCTGGCAGCTTTGGCTTCCTGGGGACCTGACAGTTGGTCCTGACCATTGATCTCACCAGGACATAAAGTCAGCTGCTGCAGCCTTTTTGATCAAAGGTGGCTGAACACGTCCATGCACCTGCGTCATGGTTTCCTTTCTAGCCTTTGTTTCCATACTCAGTATTTCAATGGACTACTTTTTGTCTGGAATTTTCAAAGCTGCAATCATATTAGGAGGTCTAGACAGTGCAAGTTACACAACGGATGCTGAACACACATGGCCCCTGTCTTCACCTGGAGGCTGTGGCTATAAAGCAGCTGTTGTTCTTTCACCTTGGACTTTCAGAGTAGAAAGTAACCTGGTGTCTTCCCAAGACACTTGGCTTTGAAATGGTTCAGTGGTTCACAAACCATGGTAATCACTGCACCCTAGAACACAGGCAATTTGTTTCTTACAAGCTTGTTTGCTTTTATATTCATGGGAGCACAATCCCAGCTACTCTGTTCCTGAAATTTTTCCAGTGTTCTGTGTTTGCCTTTGTTCTTGAGAATCAAGCAATGCATTGAGGGTGACTGGGTGTCAGCCCTCCACTACCTGCCACCAAGCAGATGAAAGACTTTGCTGAACCAAGTAACACTAATTTCATGTTCTCTTTGTTGTTTCTAATGCCTACAGTGTATATACATAGTACTGCTCAGGGATCATTGTCTTTCTTGAAGGAAGACAGAAAAAGAAGAAAACTCTGCACATACAGAATTTTTCAGTAGAGAAGCGAGTCAGTAATACACCAGCCTTTAAGAAATATTACCAGAATAATTATCATTGAGGAAAGTGAAGGAACACAGGCAAAAATGCCTGAGAAGATGGCCTGGTCAGTACTTTCTATGTTTTAGTAGCTGGAACCAGGGAATTTGTTGCCAACTCCAGAAACAGCCTGATGGAACTCACTCATTTAAAAAAGCTAAGCTACGGAGTGAATACCATGAACACCTGTGGCAAAGAGAAAACCAAACCAAAAAACAGCTGCGAGCTCATTTAACTCATCAAGTAGATGAGTTAAATGAGTAGATTTCCCACATGAACTGAAAAGTGCATGATATAATGGATGGCACATCCATGGATGTTACAAGTCCACTTTGATAAGAATTCCTACAGTGGTCTACCTAATGTTGCTGATGAGGTTTGTTCCATTAATACTTGATGTTTCAGGCAGCACATATTATAGCGGTAAAGGTGTTTTAACATTCCTCAGTATTAAGTGATCTTCCAGTTTACCAGGCAGTGCTGTGTGCACATCTCTCTGTTTGACCCCTTGTTCATGTCCCTCAAAACTCACCTGTGATTTCAGCAAAGGATTCTGCTGGCTGCTTCCTGCTCTCTGTCCTCTATGCCCAACCTTCTCTCCTATAATCTCTCGATATGGCAGACCTCTGAAGTCATGAAATACAAATCAAGTACAATTTTCTGATTGAGTGGGATGAGGGGAAGCTATTCCAAAGTCATAAGCACCCTGATACCAGGACTTGTATTACTGCTGCTCTTTCAATCATATGGCCAACTCTGTTAGCCAGTACAATTTGAAGTATAGGCATACTGCCCATTCAAGTTGTTTGTCATAAACAGTTTAAGGCTCATAGAACAGTTGTCACTATTTGCTGGTAGTTGCTGCAAGTGGTTCTGAGAAAATGAATTTGTTACAAAGGAGGAATTAGAGAAGCTTATTAAATTTTTTTCCTGTCCAGTTTTCTATGGTTTCTGTTGAACATAGCATGCTGTCTACCCTGGACTCTGAGTCATGAATTCAGGTGAAGGTGGAAGTGGACAAGTACATGGATTATCATAGAAAAGCACCACAAGCTATCCAGGATAACTAATACAGATGTGTGATTTCTAAAGAGTTAAGCCATTGCTCCTGTTTTAGACAAATGGAAAGGATGTAACATGGCTGTAGGAACTGACTGTTGTCAGCTAACACATTTTGCAAGCATTAGCACCTAGTGTGGACAAAATTCTATGTCCCTTAAAATTGCATTAAGCAAAATGCAGGAAACTAGCAAGTCCTAAAAAAGAAAACTAAAATACAAACCCTCTTAGCACTTGTCCCAGTTTTCCTAGAACACAATATTCCATTTCATACTGAGGGAAAATTATTCTTTGTTGATGAGTTATAATTGATGAATATTTAAAAAAAAAAAAGAAGAAATATCAGAGCTTCTGTAAAAAGAAAAAGGCTTTTTTTTTTTTTTTTGAAATAGAGAGGCCAAAATAATTTCATTTTTTGTATGTAGGCTACAATTTGCATAAATAAGCTGGTCACATGCTATCTTTTCTCTCCTTCCAGAGCTTACATCTCTAACTAGCAAAGATGTGTACTTTCAATCAGACCTTTGTTTACTGTTGAAGAGAAATATGTAGTTAATTGAAAAAGAAAGTAAAAGATGTGATCAATACTATAACAAGCAAAGGGAAATACAAGTTCAGAATTTCATTAGGAAAAAGTTAAGCAGAAATCAGTTTTACTTGTATATTACAAAGGCATTAATTACAGTTCCTTGAATGCTAATAATATAACAGTTTTTAAACAAAAATACAATTAAAAAAATATATCAGCACCAATACTTTGGTAACTGAAGAGTGAAGAGTCATTGTGTAATTTATAGGCATCCCCTTTCTCTTAGGACAAATCCAGCCAATTAATAACTGATGTTACTGATTCTATATATATGAATATTTTTCTTTTACTGTATTTTAAGGATTTTTTAAACTGGCAATGTGTAGAGAATCCTCCCTTGTGATCTGAATTATACTTTTTTTATTACTTTATTACTCTTGGTATAATACTTTAAGGTCCCAGAGATGGAAGAGACTTAAAAGTCCAGCTAGTTCCAACCCCCCCTGCCATGGAAAGAGACATCCTCCACTAGACCAGGTTGCTCAGAGCTTCATCTGATCTGGCCTTGAACACTTCACATGATGGATAATTCCTCAATGTAGTGTAGTTGGGTTTTTTTCATTGCATGTTTGTGTTGAGCAGCATGACAAACATCCTGGGGTTTTATTGATGCCAGAATGATTTTTCCTTTTCTTTTATATGCCTTTTACACAGTTCTCTTATCCACAAGCTTAGAATGCATACTTGTAACCCTTCACTTAGTTTAGTGCTTAGTGTTTTGTAAGTGTTCTGAAGGCCCTGAGACTAAACACCCCAGAACTGCAGAGCCAGGGAGACCAAACATTCCTACTATCTCAGGAAGCCAAGGTCACCTAGCAGGACAGATTCTGTAAACTAGGGGTTAGCCCAGCCCAGCCCCATTGTTGGGCTCCCTTGTTAGATATGCTGATGTGTAAAGTCTATAACTGGTGTGTGTGATTGACAGTGTGTGTGCATTTGCCACGCTGTCACCTGGGTGAAGTGGATGCATCAAACAGGATCCTGATTAAAATACCGAGGTAAAGACCCCCCCAACCCTCTAAACATGTCAAGCTTCATTTTCATAACACCAGGAAAAAGGCATCATTATAGGTCAAGATATTTGTCCACTGACTGGTAATTTCTCTGATCCTTTGTCAAGTGCTCTCCTTCCTAGAAAGCCACTGGCGTCAAAGGGTGGGTCAGATGTGTTCTTTGACAGTAGTGTCCCATTTGTGGCTGTTTTCTCTTCCAAGGACTTTGTGGTTCCTCCTCATCTTTTGAAGGCCTATCATGTGGTAAAAAAAGAGCCATGGAAAAGCTCTTCAAAGGAAAGCTGGCAACCAGGAGTGAGTCTGGCACTGCTGGAACAATTCATCCTGCTCCTTGTCCAGATGCACATTAATTGCTCCAGTGGTTGCAGCCTGTTGCCAGCCTTGTCCTTCCCACGAGGTCCTCAGGCACTGGTACACAGACAGGATGTCTGCATGTGTCTGTGTGTCTGTGTTTGTTGCAGTTGGTTTGTGGGTGTGTAGCAGACCCAATGCTTTCCCAGAAAGAGTCTCGACTGTGCGTGTGGGCATGGACAAGATCCAGAGGTGGAATCACAACGTGTGCTTTGCTTCCAGCCTCTCAAAACAAATAGCTCAACCACGAGCAGGAAGGCCAGGGCACTCCTGGTGCAGGGTTTCATTTTTACTTTAATTAAAACAGAAAACATGCCAAAACAATGAAGAGATTATAAAGAAAAGGAAAATTGAAACTTTCATTGTTAATTAAGCACTCAGAAGATGAATAAGACAATTCATGAGTCATACACAAGCTCACTCCCTGTTGCACTGAAAAAAAGTTGTTTTCCTTATCATATTTCCAGAATATCTAGAGTCCTATAATCATAGAATGGCTTGGGTTGGAAGAGACTTAAAAGACAATCTAGTTCCAACCTCTCTGCCATGGGAAGAGACATGTTCCACTCCTCAGAGCTTCGTCCAAACTGGCCTTGAACACTCTAAGTGATGGCTAATTCCTTAATGTAGTGTAGTTGGGGTTTTTTCTCCTATAAGTTCAGATAATTGCTTCTAGCAACAGGTAATAGAAACTAAATATGAATTTTGCACAAAATGTTCAACTCAGCATGTTCGATAGGGGAGGAGCAAAGTAAATCTTACCAAAACTTACACAAGCTGACTTTAGTAGATAGTCACAGTGTTACTGTGCTTATAAGTCACAGTATGGGTGTGTAAGCACTTTCAACTAATACATAACTTTTATTCAAAACATTACATATTATTTGGAATAGGAGAGAGTAAAATGGACTGTTTCAGTTGAAAGGGACATAATACTACAGTGACCAATTCATGACTGACCAAATGAAAAAGCACATTGTTAAAGACTGTTCAAATGCCACTGATGGCCTTCGGACACCAACCACCTCTCTAGGAAGCCACCTCCAATGTTTGACCACATTCTTGGTATAGGTCTCCTCTGGTGGGGAACTTAACTGACATACCATCAAAAGAAAAATCTTGATAAATCCTGCGTATCCCAGGAGAACCTTCCCATTGAATCAGCAGAGGCAGCATGGTATTTCTGATATTTCTGTAACGCTATCCACATAGACCAGTCTCTGAGGCTGTAGAGAGCCCTGCTCATAAGAACATAATCACACAAATTCCACCCTCAGACAATCTTTCTAAAGCATTTTAGTGCTGAGCTGTTGTCATTAAGATTTGGGAGTCATGATATTGATATTTATGCCTGTTTGTCCTGGAGAGCTGTTAAACTCAGGAACATAAAGTTCAGTGAACCATCACATGCAGTAATGGTTTATCTGTGTCACTACTTTTTTTTTTTTTAAGTGGAGTACAAGAGTATGTAAAAAGAACTTCTGCTTTTTCTCTGTCATCCAGAATAAGTTGTATAAAATATGAATGATTATATTCATCGTTCTGTTACTTTGCAATATCAAGATATTTTATACTGCTGATCATAGCTGATCACTATTATTAGCCACTCTGTGCTGTGAGCAAAGAATTGTGAAGCCCCTTTATGTTATTTACATAATGTTCTGGGTATGAATAGCACTATTTTCCTTTGGATCAAGAAGGGTGAAGTAGTAGTGGAGTGCTAAACCAAGGTAAATGAGCATTTTTAAGTGATTTTAGACAAAATATCATAGTACAGTCATTTTCTAAAAAAACCCAAACATAACAAAGAGCTTCCAATTACTTAGATTTATTAGTTTTTATAAGACCCTGAGTAACCTATTCACTACTGTCTCATTCATCAAGTGAGTTCTTCAGGAAAAGAGATCCTGTCAGGTGCTGCAGACAAAGCTCTGAGCAGCATCAGTACTGTTAATGCCTCAGATTAATGACTGCTAGGATTGCAAAATGATACATTATTATCTAGCAGGCATTGATCATAATTATATCACTGATAAAGGCAAAGCATATCAAATGTTGTGTTTTAAGTATGTCCTTTAATTAGAATAAAAATGCTGTGGAAATAATTTCAGTGTTAGCTGTGCGATCCTTCTGAATGCAGAATGTAAATTTTTTGCATATATTCAGGATGAAAGGAGTTATCACTCTAAGTTATTCACTTATTAATTTTAATTTAATACTCATGGTATATCAGACATTCTAGATCGTTCACCATTTTGCTTCATGACAGAGCAGAACCCTGATAACTTTACTCTGTCTAAAATGTAATTCCCTCATTTACCTGCCTACTTGGACTGAACTGCATTATCTTAATTTGCCGTCCTGGTTTCCATGATCCTTTGCTCATGTCACGTTTTTGCTACAAAGAACACATTGCATGTACAGCATAGCCTTCATCTTCTTAAGGCACAGCCCCTTTCATCCTTGCAAAATGAATAATTAAACTAGGATTTTAATATTTGTGCTTGCTTTTGGGTTTATTAGCTCTAACTGTGAAAAATAAATATATTATTTTGTATGCTACATCTGACTAACTCTTGAAAAAATAGACTGGAGTTTTCCATACATTTGTTCTGGCTTTAAGCTATCTTAAAGCAGCACTGCTGAAGAAATGAACACTGCCAATTGGATAAGTGGCTTTTTTAATATTACAAGCTTTGGGTTTGCATAAGGACCAGAAGTGAGAAGCAAAATTAGGGAAGATGTTTGTCACTGATAAGGTCCTATGGTGGTAATGTAATTCTTCTACTGTACCTACCTCACTTGAATTCGGGTTTTTGTGTTTCTGCAGACCCCAGAGGAAGGAGCCTCTACAACCATCTATGCAGCAGTATCACCTGAGATGGAAGGAGCTGGTGGCTGCTACCTTTACAATGAGGAAAGGACAAAATCGGCTGACATAGCATATGATGAGGAGCTGCAGAGAAGGCTCTGGACAGAAAGCTGCAAGATGGTTGGGATTTCTGATGAAGCCAGCAGGCTTCCCTAGAAGAAGCCACTTTCATCTGGGTAAATTAAATGCATTGAAAAACATCTTAGGTGAATTCTTGCAGCATCAGTCATCATCCTGGAAATCACTCTTCAGTCCCAAAGGCAAACGTGAACAGCTCTGTTCTTCACTTGAATCCCTAATCTGCTAGGGTGTGGGGGGAATATTCCCACAGAAAGGTGTAGTGGTTGGTTTTAAATCTAACCATCAGTTTTGTAAATCATTCTGTTTCAGTCTGTGATTAAAATACAATCTTTAAACATGTGCAGAGATGAGTTTTCATTTTTTTGTTCAACAAAAATAATGCTTGAGCATGTTGTACTGGGAGGTTTTGAACTTAAACCACCTTTGTACACATAAGTTACTCTTTCAAATCTGTTTTAAAACTTGCGGGTTTATTTCCTTAAGCTTCATTAACCTTTAAGACACTTTCATCAGCTTGTTCTAGTGCAGAAATATGGCATTCATGATGGTGATGTTGTTTCTGTCTTAAGGTTAGTTTTATATGTCAGCTTTTATTCAGAGGTATTAACTGAATATCACTACAACAAAAAAAAAGGTAAATAAATAAGTTCTTCTTCAGACAGGATATTGAACTCACTTTTTTCCTCTCCTATAGGAAGGGATAGGAAGGGATCAAACATCATAATGGCAACACTGGTTTTGGCAGAGGATGCAGTTGCCCCATTTTCTTGTCAGTGGGCTAAGATTACTTGTCCCCTTTGCTCCCGAACCCATGTAATGTTTCATCCACAGATTCATTGATTTCCTTTGACAGGAAGAGTCGCTCATGAAGAATCACCTCCTTTTGTTGGTTTTGATCCTATTTCGTATTAGTTTCAGAACTAGAATTCATGGTTTGGAAGACACAGCGGTTAATGCCAGCCCTTTTTCCTTTTTCCTTTTTCTGGAGATGTACAATGCATCCTCCCTAAACTGTGTCATTGCCATTTTTGAGAGTAGCCCCTGCCTACTCATCCAACTTACATAGGAGCAAGAGGGTTATTTTCCCTTTAGTTGTGTATGTCTTTCCTGATATTTCCTAGCAGATGTTTTATTTTTAATTTTGACTGTCTCGGAGTGTGGAGCTGATATATTGTAGGAAGCTACTTTCAGCAATCACTAGGATTTTGCCCCTCAGTGGAATAGCAGTCAGTTCAGATGCCATCAGTTTTGAACATTCTTCTGTTGTGTACAGTTCAGGGAGCTCTACCTATGTCTACCAAAGAGAATCTTTAAGATTGATGTTCACATTCTTGGAGTAAAAAACCAAAGAGACACTGGGCAGTACAAAGATAGCCTGAATTTATAAAAGCTCAAATATCTAGAAGAAAAAAATAACAACTAGATTGAGGATAGAAATATTTTAATGAGAATGGTGGCAAAACATGAGAATAATTTGAAGAGAAACAGTTTCAGTCAAGATTGTAGGTTTCACAAAAACATCTGGAAGTGTCTGGGGAGACACTTCACAGCAGCTTTAGGGTACTTATAGGAGCCTACAGGAAAGATGGGATGGGGCTTGGGCAGTGTAGTGTTAGAATGAGGAGTAATGGATCTAAACTGAAATGTAGAAGATTTAGATTAGACATTAGGAAGAAATACTTCACTGTCAGGGTGCTGAAGCACTGGAACAGGTTGCCCACACTAACTATGGATGTCCCATCCCTGGACCTGACAATGTTCAAGGTCAGGTTGGATGGGGCTTTGTCTAGTGAAAGGTGTCCCTGCACATAGCAGGGAAGTTGGAAACAGATGGTCTTTAAGGTCCTTTCTGATCCAAACTATTCTGTGATTCTTCTTCTCAGTGAGTGTTTTCAAGCATGGAATCTGTATCCAGGGAGCCTGAGCTCTTATTGTTAATGGAGGAAGGTCTACCCTACTCTCTGCTTATTGATTTTAGGTGCTTTTTTAAAAAGCCACATAATCCTACAAATGTCCTTGCATTTCCATTTTTCAGGATATACACAGGAAAAGTGACTAATAGGTGTGAATAAAGCTTATATTCATTTTGAGGAGCTGTAAATCACTGCATGACAGAACCAAGTGTAAACACAGTGTTGTGCTCTCATTTGCAGCAGACTAGAAACAAAAGGAACATGTCCCTATGCACTGAACCCTGGACTAATGTCCCTTTTGGGCTTTTTATCTCAAACTTGGGTACTTCACTCCAAGTGACCTTATCTCCAGCCTTGGGTTCAGAGGAAGATCACATCTAAGGATCTAAGAGAAAGTAAGCATACTCATGTGTCCAGAGACTAGGGAGGAGATACACACACACACACACACACACAAACACACACACACACACACACACACACACACACATACACACATCCCTCCTCTCCCAAAAAAAAAAAATGAACAAAGAAAAGCCTCTGGGAACAAAAATAATAAACAAATTGAGGGAAAGCATATTTCCTGTCTGAATTAAAACATACATGATCTATTCCTAGCTTTTTAGAGTTAGTATGTACAAGGGTTACAGCAGGAGATATTTATCACTCACTATATTCATTCAGTCACTATAGCACTTTCTCTGTATGACTGGCTGATTTTTTTTTTTTTTTTGCTAAGTGAACGTAGTGCTTGTGAAATGTGCCAGACTGACACTCTGGGAACTGAATTCCTCTGTTTGTTCATGGATCATGCACAGGATGCAGTAAGCCTGCTAGACAGCCAACATTTTGATGTTGCCATAGCATTCCCATGGAACATCATCACTGCTAAAAGTGTGTCTAGGAATTACTCAAACTAGATGGGATTAACATCAGTTTTAACTCTCTCAAAGCTCCACAATATTTGCACAACCAGTTTCAAGTGGCACAGGGATTAGTGAATTACCAAACAGTAAAGGGAGCTATTTACTAACAGTCTCAGTCCAATGAAATCTTTTCTAAACACTGAAAACGTGGTTTGTGAGAAACAAGACCACAGATGTGCCTGAGTGAGGGGAAAAAAATAAGCATCCTAAAGCCAGGAATTTCTAGAGCATTGCAGTTCACGAAGATACAGTTGAGCTAGTTGCAAAACTATTGTCTCAGGAACTAAAAGCAGAAAACTGTGTCAGCTTTGCAATGTCACATAAGCATGTGAGCTTATCTGGAGCAAAACCCAGTATTGTTATAAAGTACTCCTAGTGTGAATGAGGACAATCACTAGCGATACCGCTGCAAAAATCCAAAATAATTCTTAATATATCTATCTAGGGAAAAAAGTATATGAAACATGTAAAAAGATTACAACGATTTTACTTTTGCAGGTAAATGGTTAGAGCTGATTTAATTTCACATTTTAAGGTCATGGGATTTCCAGAGATCTGAGCAAGGCTGCATTTCACTTCACTGAATACATGCCTGAGAGGTGGCTTTCTAGAATGTGCACAGGTATAGAAAAAATACCTGGGAGCCTTTTAACCTTGCACAGAACAGCTAAACAAGCCCCAGTAATGGTAAATTGAAGGTAAACAGATTAACCTTCCAGCATGAAAACAGATCCTCTCTGAGAGTAATTTCATATCGGAACACGTAGATCTGATATCTGAAGATAATTAAAAGATGCCTCTGAAATGACACCTGGCAGAGAGGCAAGGTAGGCTCCTAAGTAGGTCAGTCACAGTGAAGTCATACTCAGATTCTCCCTCATGTCCACGATGACAGCACTTACTTTGATTACTGTGAGAGTGACCCATTGCCCACAACTTCTAAAATGGGTATTTCCCTGCCTGTACTCCACCCAGGCTAATGTTTCGTTCAGAAATAGAAATGCCTCTACCTTGGCACAAAATGGCACACAAAATCTGTGGTCCAGTTCAAGTCTGAGACAAACAGAAGCATCCACTAAGTACCAAGGTGATCTAAGCCTTGATACTGCCTTTTGTAACAGACTGAATCCTTGCCAAACCAATTTTTTTTCTCTCTTCAAAAAAAAGATTGCAAATTTAAAAGAAAAAAAAAAGGGAAAAAAATTCTGTAAAAAAGGACCAAAAAGTGATGAATCCTGTTATGAAGGATAGCACAAATAAATATAGCTCTTATAGGAACAAATAGATCTTATGGGAATGAATGCAGTTATCCAGGAATTTGATAAGGCAATGTTATTTACACAATGAACTTGTACAGGAAATAAATAAGGTGCTGACAAAAGAGCTCTAAGATTCTTAGAAAATAAATTATAATTTTCTCAATAATTAATTAGTTTATTTGTAAACTGTGGGGGAAATTAGTTACAAACTGAAAAAGTAAGTGCTGTAATTTGTGTGCGAATACATTGGTATTTGCACATAATGAAGTAGCTGCATTCTTGCCTTCAGTTCAATACTGATTTTAGGAGCTAGATATGGAGCCACTGGCCACATTCCAAAATGATATTTTATAAATATTTAGACTTCATAGTTAATTTTTTACACAACTATCAATTACTTTAGTACACAGTGAGAATTTATATTTTAGAAAAAAAGGACTTTGTTATTTAACATCAGGCTGGCTACTGTCTCTTCCAAATGCACAGTAGTATTAACTCGAAATATAACAATACATGGCAGATATTTAAATGCTCATCCTTAATAAATTTTTTACATACAGGCTCTTATTCAGTTCTGGTGTTAGGCTGACCTTGCTCGTTCTATGACATGGTTTCTGCTTCAGCTGCTGACATGGAAAGACAAAACTCAGATTCCAATGAAGTTAACAAGAAATCTGTCACAGGCAAGATAAAACTCCCATGATTTTAAGAGGGTGAAGGCCGAGGATACTGACCCATCTGCAATAACTGATAAAGTCAGTGCAAAACAGATATTGTACGTCATCAGGCCAGGCAAGATGGGTAAGCGACAAATAATTCTTTGAAGGTAATTTTATTCCTTTTTAAAACAAATCAACGGTGCTTTGGCAATCTACTCTGGCAACTCTGAAGGAAGGTAACAGGAAGAAAACAGAGCAGTGGCCAAGAGTGCTGTGTTGGGGAAGATGAAATAGGAAAGCCTTATAGATATGATTACCTTGCAAAAGATGCTGGAAATATGGAAAGTATAATCGAAATTGAGATGAAGACAAGGTTTCAGTTAAAGAGTAACTAAGAAACAATGGTATAACTGGCTGAAGGTAATCCTCCTTCTTGATAGAACAATACCCTCTGCCTAGGCAGGTCCAAAGATCAGAACAAACCATATCTACCTGGTAGAAGATTCCTAAAAGTAGT